>CM072715.1:4396800-4406800 GCA_036884735.1 Huso huso | reverse complement strand
CTGGACGTTTCTGACATGTTGAATATTGAGAGCGAAGACCGAGGTTAGGAACATTAAAAAAAAAAAAAAAAACTCTGCAATGGGATCTCTGCCAGTATGCCAGCTTCTGAGTGTTCATACCGATCTGCATCTACTTTCTCTGCTCGACACATTAAGAAATTAAACTAACGATTCCCCCGTAGTTTATTTAGAGTCTATATGCGAGCCCCAGCCCATGCAGTTTCTGTAAATTGCTTGGTCCTGATTCAACAGACTCCTTAGTAAAATGTTTCTGGACCGGACAGCCTTCCTGTAATAAAATGAAAGATGGAATGTTTGATTGAATGTGTTTTTTTTTTTTTGTATTTTCTTCTGATTGCTAATTTCTTTAAATGTGGTTGTGTAAAGTTCTGAAGTGAGAGAGGGAGGGAGGGAGGGAGCAGTTCAGTCTCCGTGCCTCAAGCCTGCCCTGGACTGGAGGGAGCCCCTTTCTCTTAGGGGGTGAGGAGGGAGGAGCAGTTCAGTCTCACGTGCCTCAAGCCTGCCCTGACTGGAGGAGCCCCTTTTCTTAGGGGTGAGGAGGGGAGGAGCAGTTCAGTCTCCGTGCCTCAAGCCTGCCCTGGACTGGAGGGAGCACCCTTTCTCTTAGGGGGGGAGGGAGCAGTTCGGTCTCCATGCCTCAAGCCTCCCCTGGACTGGAGGGAGCCCCTTTTCTTAGGGGGTGAGGGAGGGAGGGAGCAGTTCAGTCTCCGTGCCTCAAGCCTGCCCTGGACTGGAGGGAGCACCCTTTCTCTTAGGGGGGTGAGGGAGGGAGCAGTTCAGTCTCTAAAGCAGTAAACTTTGAGAAGGGGCTGGTTCATGGTCTGCTGCGTGTTTTTACCAGGGGGATACCACAGAGGCACCACAGTTTAATCATTCCTAATTGAATGGGCTTTCTCTTTCCTCTCCAGTTAATTATTCAGAGTTTGTTGTCGTCTTTCTGGGAAATGAGTTGGATGCCATTAGACTCGCACTCAATCTTAAGCTGGTTGAGAATGGCATGTTTTATGGTACACCGCGAGCCTGGCATTTTTCGCGCTTAACCCTTCGTTGTCCTGAGCAATATATATATATATATATATATTTTTAGACTCCTTCAAACTCCCGACAGCTGCTTCAAATGCAAATCAGATAGCGACCCCCGGTGGACAGTTTGGGAGAGAGGATTCTATCTACAGGAATATAGCAGTGTGGAGTAGTGGTTAGGGCTCTACACTCTTGACCGGAGGGTCGTGGGTTCAATCCCAGGTGGGGGACACTGCTACTGTACCCTTGAGCAAGGTACTTTACCTAGATTGCTCCAGTAAAAACCCAACTGTATAAATGGGAAATTGAATGTAAAAAATAATGTGATATCTTGTAACATTTGTACGTCGCCCTGGATAAGGGCGTCTGGTAAGGAATAGCTGTATCATGAATAAAACCCTGAGTTTTACGGGAAGAGCTTGAGGCTGGACATCTTACAGGCAGCGTCATTTTTTTCCCCTACCTGTATTCCTGAAGAGACACGCGCATCATATGGGACTGTTTGATACAAGTAACTTCATCAGCACTTAATTCACATATAATAGGAGAGCCAAGTATAGTAAATACAAGACACTCCAACGCATGTCTCAACACTGCCCTCTTGTGGTTCGTTGCCGAAACTGCACACAATGCAAATTAATGAGTTGCTATTCCGGAGTTGGCCACCGGAGGTCTCCCTCTCCCCTACTCGAGTCTAATACAGAGCGGCGCCCTGATACAGCGCTCTGAAATGTCTTTATAATATATAGCACTAGACCCTGATATTGATGCGATCCAGCCCTCTGAAATGTCTTTATAATATATAACACTAGACCATGATATTGATGCGATCCAGCCCTCTGAAATCTCTTTATAATATACAGCACTAGACCCTGATATTGATGCGATCCAGCCCTCTGAAATGTCTTTATAATATATAGCACTAGACCCTGATATTGATGTGATCCAGCCCTCTGAAATGTCTTTATAATATACAGCGCTAGACCCTGATATTGATGCGATCCAGCCCTCTGAAATGTCTTTATAATTTATAGCACTAGACCCTGATATCGGCGCGATCCAGCCCTCTGAAATGTCTTTATAATATACAGCACTAGACCCTGATATTGATGCGATCCAGCCCTCTGAAATGTCTTTATAATATACAGCGCTAGACCCTGATATTGATGCGATCCAGCCCTCTGAAATGTCTTTATAATATATAGCACTAGACCCTGATATTGATGCGATCCAGCCCTCTGATGATGTCTTTATAATATACAGAACTAGACCCTGATATTGATGTGATCCAGCCCTCTGAAATGTCTTTATAATATACAGCACTAGACCCTGATATTGATGCGATCCAGCCCTCTGAAATGTCTTTATAATATACAGCACTAGACCCTGATATTGATGCGATCCAGCCCTCTGAAATGTCTTTATAATATACAGCACTAGACCCTGATATTGATGCGATCCAGCCCTCTGAAATGTCTTTATAATATACAGCGCTAGACCCTGATATTGATGCGATCCAGCCCTCTGAAATGTCTTTATAATATATAGCACTAGACCCTGATATTGATGCGATCCAGCCCTCTGATGATGTCTTTATAATATACAGAACTAGACCCTGATATTGATGTGATCCAGCCCTCTGAAATGTCTTTATAATATACAGCACTAGACCCTGATATTGATGTGATCCAGCCCTCTGAAATGTCTTTATAATATACAGCACTAGACCCTGATATTGATGCGATCCAGCCCTCTGATGATGTCTTTATAATATACAGAACTAGACCCTGATATTGATGTGATCCAGCCCTCTGAAATGTCTTTATAATATACAGCACTAGACCCTGATATTGATGCGATCCAGCCCTCTGAAATGTCTTTATAATATACAGCACTAGACCCTGATATTGATGCGATCCAGCCCTCTGATGATGTCTTTATAATATACAGAACTAGACCCTGATATTGATGTGATCCAGCCCTCTGAAATGTCTTTATAGTATACAGCGCTAGACCCTGATATCGATGCGATCCAGCCCTCTGAAATGTCTTTATAATATACAGCACTAGACCCTGATATTGATGCGATCCAGCCCTCTGAAATGTCTTTTATAATATACAGCGCTAGACCCTGATATTGATGCGATCCAGCCCTCTGAAATGTCTTTATAATATATAGCACTAGACCCTGATATTGATGCGATCCAGCCCTCTGATGATGTCTTTATAATATACAGAACTAGACCCTGATATTGATGTGATCCAGCCCTCTGAAATGTCTTTATAATATTCAGCACTAGACCCTGATATTGATGCGATCCAGCCCTCTGAAATGTCTTTATAATATACAGCACTAGACCCCTCATATTGATGCGATCCAGCCCTCTGAAATGTCTTTATAATATACAGCACTAGACCCTGATATTGATGCGATCCAGCCCTCTGAAATGTCTTTATAATATACAGCTAGACCCCTGATATTGATGCGATCCAGCCCTCTGAAATGTCTTTATAATATATAGCACTAGACCCTGATATTGATGCGATCCAGCCCTCTGATGATGTCTTTATAATATACAGAACTAGACCCTGATATTGATGTGATCCAGCCCTCTGAAATGTCTTTATAATATACAGCACTAGACCCCTGATATTGATGCGATCCAGCCCTCTGATGATGTCTTTATAATATACAGAACTAGACCCTGATATTGATGTGATCCAGCCCTCTGAAATGTCTTTATAGTATACAGCGCTAGACCCTGATATTGATGCGATCCAGCCCTCTGAAATGTCTTTATAATATATAGCACTAGACCCTGATATTGATGTGATCCAGCCCTCTGAAATGTCTTTATAATATACAGCACTAGACCCTGATATTGATGCGATCCAGCCCTCTGAAATGTCTTTATAATATACAGCACTAGACCCTGATATTGATGCGATCCAGCCCTCTGATATGTCTTTATAATATACAGCACTAGACCCTGATATTGATGCGATCCAGCCCTCTGAAATGTCTTTGTAATATATAGCACTAGACCCTGATATTGATGCGATCCAGCCCTCTGAAATGTCTTTATAATATACAGCACTAGACCCTGATATTGATGCGATCCAGCCCTCTGAAATGTCTTTATAATATATAGCAGTAGACCCTGATATTGATGCGATCCAGCCCTCTGAAATGTCTTTATAATATACAGCACTAGACCCTGATATTGATGCGATCCAGCCCTCTGAAATGTCTTTATAATATATAGCGGTAGACCCTGATATCGATGCGATCCAGCCCTCTGAAATGTCTTTATAATATATAGCACTAGACCCTGATATTGATGCGATCCAGCCCTCTGAAATGTCTTTATAATATACAGCACTAGACCCTGATATTGATGCGATCCAGCCCTCTGAAATGTCTTTATAATATACAGCACTAGACCCTGATATTGATGCGATCCAGCCCTCTGAAATGTCTTTATAATATATAGCGCTAGACCCTGATATTGATGTGATCCAGCCCTCTGAAATGTCTTTATAATATACAGCACTAGACCCTGATATTGATGCGATCCAGCCCTCTGAAATGTCTTTATAATATACAGCGCTAGACCCTGATATCGATGCGATCCAGCCCTCTGAAATGTCTTTATAATATATAGCGCTAGACCCTGATATCGATGTGATCCAGCCCTCTGAAATGTCTTTATAATATACAGCTAGACCCTGATATTGATGCGATCCAGCCCTCTGAAATGTCTTTATAATATACAGCGCTAGACCCTGATATTGATGCGATCCAGCCCTCTGAAATGTCTTTATAATATACAGCGCTAGACCCTGATATCGATGCGATCCAGCCCTCTGAAATGTCTTTATAATATACAGCGCTAGACCCTGAAATTGATGCGATCCAGCCTCTGAAATGTCTTTATAATATATAGCGCTAGACCCTGATATTGATGCGATCCAGCCCTCTGAAATGTCTTTATAATATACAGCGCTAGACCCTGATATTGATGCGATCCAGCCCTCTGAAATGTCTTTATAATATACAGCGCTAGACCCTGATATTGATGCGATCCAGCCCTCTGAAATGTCTTTATAATATACAGCGCTAGACCCTGATATTGATGCGATCCAGCCCTCTGAAATGTCTTTATAATATATAGCGCTAGACCCTGATATCGATGCGATCCAGCCCTCTGAAATGTCTTTATAATATATCGCACTAGACCCTGATATTGATGCGATCCAGCCCTCTGAAATGTCTTTATAATATACAGCACTAGACCCTGATATTGATGCGATCCAGTCCTCTGAAATGTCTTTATAATATACAGCGCTAGACCCTGATATTGATGTGATCCAGCCATCTGAAATGTCTTTATAATATATAGCGCTAGACCCTGATATTGATGTGATCCAGCCCTCTGAAATGTCTTTATAATATACAGCACTAGACCCTGATATTGATGCGATCCAGCCCTCTGAAATGTCTTTATAATATACAGCGCTAGACCCTGATATTGATGTGATCCAGCCCTCTGAAATGTCTTTATAATATATAGCGCTAGACCCTGATATTGATGTGATCCAGCCCTCTGAAATGTCTTTATAATATACAGCACTAGACCCTGATATTGATGCGATCCAGCCCTCCGAAATGCCTTTATAATATGCAGCACTAGACCCTGATATTGATGCGATCCAGCCCTCTGAAATGTCTTTATAATATACAGCACTAGACCCTGATATTGATGCGATCCAGCCCTCTGAAATGTCTTTATAATATATAGCACTAGACCCTGATATTGATGCGATCCAGCCCTCTGAAATGTCTTTATAATATGCAGCACTAGACCCTGATATTGATGTGATCCAGCCCTCTGAAATGTCTCTATAATATACAGCACTAGACCCTGATATTGATGCGATCCAGCCCTCTGAAATGTCTTTATAATATACAGCACTAGACCCTGATATTGATGCGATCCAGCCCTCTGAAATGTCTTTATAATATACAGCACTAGACCCTGATATTGATGCGATCCAGCCCTCTGAAATGTCTTTATAATATACAGCGCTAGACCCTGATATCGATGCGATCCAGCCCTCTGAAATGTCTTTATAATATATAGCACTAGACCCTGATATTGATGCGATCCAGCCCTCTGAAATGTCTTTATAAATACACAGCACTAGACCCTGATATTGATGTGATCCAGCCCTCTGAAATGTCTCTATAATATACAGCACTAGACCCTGATATTGATGCGATCCAGCCCTCTGAAATGTCTTTATAATATACAGCACTAGACCCTGATATTGATGCGATCCAGCCCTCTGAAATGTCTTTATAATATATAGCACTAGACCCTGATATTGATGCGATCCAGCCTCTGAAATGTCTTTATAATATGCAGCACTAGACCCTGATATTGATGCGATCCAGCCCTCTGAAATGTCTTTATAATATATAGCACTAGACCCTAATATTGATGCGATCCAGCCCTCTGAAATGTCTTTATAATATATAGCACTAGACCCTGATATTGATGCGATCCAGCCCTCTGAAATGTCTTTATAATATACAGCGCTAGACCCTGATATTGATGCGATCCAGCTCTCTGAAATGTCTTTATAATATATAGCACTAGACCCTGATATTGATGCGATCCAGCCCTCTGAAATGTCTTTATAATATATAGCACTAGACCCTGATATTGATGTGATCCAGCCCTCTGAAATGTCTTTATAATATACAGCACTAGACCCTGATATTGATGCGATCCAGCCCTCTGAAATGTCTTTATAATATATAGCACTAGACCCTGATATTGATGCGATCCAGCCCTCTGAAATGTCTTTATAATATGCAGCACTAGACCCTGATATTGATGCGATCCAGCCCTCTGAAATGTCTTTATAATATGCAGCACTAGACCCTGATATTGATGTGATCCAGCCCTCTGAAATGTCTCTATAATATACAGCACTAGACCCTGATATTGATGCGATCCAGCCCTCTGAAATGTCTTTATAATATACAGCACTAGACCCTGATATTGATGCGATCCAGCCCTCTGAAATGTCTTTATAATATACAGCACTAGACCCTGATATTGATGCGATCCAGCCCTCTGAAATGTCTTTATAATATACAGCGCTAGACCCTGATATCGATGCGATCCAGCCCTCTGAAATGTCTTTATAATATATAGCACTAGACCCTGATATTGATGCGATCCAGCCCTCTGAAATGTCTTTATAATATACAGCACTAGACCCTGATATTGATGCGATCCAGCCCTCTGAAATGTCTTTATAATATACAGCGCTAGACCCTGATATTGATGCGATCCAGCCCTCTGAAATGTCTTTATAATATACAGCACTAGACCCTGATATTGATGTGATCCAGCCCTCTGAAATGTCTTTATAATATACAGCACTAGACCCTGATATTGATGCGATCCAGCCCTCTGAAATGTCTTTATAATATGCAGCACTAGACCCTGATATTGATGCGATCCAGCCCTCTGAAATGCCTTTATAATATGCAGCACTAGACCCTGATATCGATGCGATCCAGCCCTCTGAAATGTCTTTATAATATACAGCACTAGACCCTGATATCGATGTGATCCAGTCCTCTGAAATGTCTTTATAATATACAGCACTAGACCCTGATATCGATGCGATCCAGCCCTCTGAAATGTCTTTATAATATACAGCACTAGACCCTGATATTGATGCGATCCAGCCCTCTGAAATGTCTTTATAATATACAGCACTAGACCCTGATATTGATGCGATCCAGCCCTCTGAAATGTCTTTATAATATACAGCGCTAGACCCTGATATCGATGCGATCCAGCCCTCTGAAATGTCTTTATAATATATAGCACTAGACCCTGATATTGATGCGATCCAGCCCTCTGAAATGTCTTTATAATATATAGCACTAGACCCTGATATTGATGTGATCCAGCCCTCTGAAATGTCTTTATAATATACAGCACTAGACCCTGATATTGATGCGATCCAGCCCTCTGAAATGTCTTTATAATATACAGCACTAGACCCTGATATTGATGCGATCCAGCCCTCTGAAATGTCTTTATAATATACAGCACTAGACCCTGATATTGATGCGATCCAGCCCTCTGAAATGTCTTTATAATATACAGCACTAGACCCTGATATTGATGCGATCCAGCCCTCTGAAATGTCTTTATAATATACAGCTAGACCCTGATATTGATGTGATCCAGCCCTCTGAAATGTCTTTATAATATACAGCACTAGACCCTGATATTGATGCGATCCAGCCCTCTGAAATGTCTTTATAATATACAGCACTAGACCCTGATATTGATGCGATCCAGCCCTCTGAAATGCCTTTATAATATGCAGCACTAGACCCTGATATTGATGCGATCCAGCCCTCTGAAATGTCTTTATAATATACAGCGCTAGACCCTGATATTGATGCGATCCAGCCCTCTGAAATGTCTTTATAATATACAGCGCTAGACCCTGATATTGATGTGATCCAGCCCTCTGAAATGTCTTTATAATATACAGCACTAGACCCTGATATTGATGCGATCCAGCCCTCTGAAATGTCTTTATAATATGCAGCACTAGACCCTGATATTGATGCGATCCAGCCCTCTGAAATGCCTTTATAATATGCAGCACTAGACCCTGATATCGATGCGATCCAGCCCTCTGAAATGTCTTTATAATATACAGCACTAGACCCTGATATCGATGTGATCCAGCCCTCTGAAATGTCTTTATAATATACAGCACTAGACCCTGATATCGATGCGATCCAGCCCTCTGAAATGTCTTTATAATATACAGCACTAGACCCTGATATTGATGTGATCCAGCCCTCTGAAATGTCTTTATAATATACAGCACTAGACCCTGATATTGATGCGATCCAGCCCTCTGAAATGTCTTTATAATATACAGCACTAGACCCTGATATTGATGCGATCCAGCCCTCTGAAATGTCTTTATAATATACAGCACTAGACCCTGATATTGATGTGATCCAGCCCTCTGAAATGTCTTTATAATATACAGCACTAGACCCTGATATTGATGCGATCCAGGCCTCTGAAATGTCTTTATAATATATAGCGCTAGACCCTGATATTGATGCGATCCAGCCCTCTGAAATGTCTTTATAATATACAGCGCTAGACCCTGATATTGATGCGATCCAGCCCTCTGAAATGTCTTTATAATATACAGCGCTAGACCCTGATATTGATGCGATCCAGCCCTCTGAAATGTCTTTATAATATATAGCGCTAGACCCTGATATTGATGCTATCCAGCCCTCTGAAATGTCTTTATAATATACAGCTAGACCCTGATATTGATGCGATCCAGCCCTCTGAAATGTCTTTATAATATATAGCGCTAGGACCCTGATATTGATGTGATCCAGCCCTCTGAAATGTCTTTATAATATACAGCGCTAGACCCTGATATTGATGTGATCCAGCCCTCTGAAATGTCTTTATAATATACAGCGCTAGACCCTGATATTGATGTGATCCAGCCCTCTGAAATGTCTTTATAATATATAGCACTAGACCCTGATATTGATGTGATCCAGCCCTCTGAAATGTCTTTATAATATATAGCACTAGACCCTGATAGTGATGCGATCCAGCCCTCTGAAATCTCATGTTAAGATCATTAGCAGTCCATGTATCCAGGCTGTATCCTCACTTGTTCTCTTCCTCTGCAGCCTCTCCCGCTCTGGTCCAGTGTTCTCGATGCAGCGGATACACCTGACCGTCTCCAGGGTGTAACCGCCGGGCAACCACCAGGGTCATCCCCACACGGTATACATCAATTATTATTACCACAGTGGCAACCCCATCAAATTACCTTAAACACTTTCTACCTCAGCGTCTAACAC
>CM072715.1:4390330-4396300 GCA_036884735.1 Huso huso | reverse complement strand
ATGGGTAAGCTTGCTGGACCAACGGTTAGAGAAAGGGGCTCGATACCAGGAGGTTCAAATCCCGGCTCAGCCACTGACTCCCTGTGTGTGTGTGTGTGTGTGTGTGTGTGTGTGTGTGTGTGTGTGTGTGACCCTGAGCAATCACTTCACCTCCTTGTGCTCCGTCCTTCGGCTGAGACGTCAAACAAACGAGCTCCTATTGGAAGTGACTCTGCATCAGCAGCAGCAGTTGATGATGATGCAGAGTTCACCCCCTCTAGTCTCTGTAAGTCGCTCTGGATAAAAGCGTCTGCTAAATGACTCGATAATAATAACAGTAAGAAGGTTTGTGTATTTTGTCGTGCTGAGAGGGGCAAGTTAGAAACGTTTTTTTTATTTGTTTTTTAACAGCAGCGATGTTGTGTTGAAAATTATTTTTCAATGTGTTGGGTATCGGGTTCTGACGGGACTTGAAAAGTCCAATTTACCAAAAGTTATGTAAAAAAAAAAAAAAAAAAAAATTCTTAAGTGTACTCACTAAGGATTTTTTTTAAAAAAATTGTATAACTTAATTTCGCGTTCTTCCGCTCGACGGAAATAATTCAGATCCGAGAGGGTGAGCGGACTCTTCTGTGCAGCCCAGCAGAATGCGTGTTATGCATTTACTTAAATCAAGAGTTATGGAGATTATTACACTTCGGAGTCGCCTTTTCCACCTCGATGCTGCGTGGAAGAACTCTCTCTGCTCTCGTTTTGAGTGAAAATATTTTATCCAATTTTATCAGGGTTCGTCTGCAGGATTTTCAGCCAATAAACTGAATTTTTTTAAAAAAAATGTATAAATAAAATTTGGTTCAACTGATGAAGGCACTGGAGCCCAAGCGCTGGTCTGCTTGACTCGGTCTCTTCTAGTTTCAATCACACTGATGAAGGCACTGGAGCCCAAACGCTGGTCTGCTTGACTCGGTCTCTTCTAGTTTCAATCACACTGATGAAGGCACTGGAGCCCAAACGCTGGTCTGCTTGACTCGGTCTCGTCTAGTTTCAATCACACTGATGAAGGCACTGGAGCCCAAACGCTGGTCTGCTTGACTCGGTCTCTTCTAGTTTCAATCACACTGATGAAGGCACTGGAGCCCAAACGCTGGTCTGCTTGACTCAGTCTCTTCTAGTTTCAATAACACTGATGAAGGCACTGGAGCCCAAACTGGTCTGCTTGACCTCGGTCTCTTCTAGTCTCAATAACACTGATGAAGGCACTGGAGCCCAAACGCTGGTCTGCTTGACTCGGTCTCTTCTAGTCTCAGTAACACTGATGAAGGCACTGGAGCCCAAACGCTGGTCTGCTTGACTCGGTCTCTTCTAGTTTCAGTAACACTGATGAAGGCACTGGAGCCCAAACGCTGGTCTGCTTGACTCGGTCTCTTCTAGTTTCAATAACACTGATGAAGGCACTGGAGCCCAAACGCTGGTCTGCTTGACTCGGTCTTCTAGTTTCAATAACACTGATGAAGGCACTGGAGCCCAAACGCTGGTCTGCTTGACTCGGTCTCTTCTAGTTTCAATCACACTGAACAGAACTCAGAAACATAATATTTCCTTTTATTTCTTCACACAGGAAAAAAAAAAAAAAAAAAAGCAAAACGATGCATTACAGTATACAGGGATTAATTTAAAGTTCTCTTGTTTAAAAGACAGACAGACAGACAGGCAGAGACAGGCAGACAGAATTTTATTCCAGTTCATTTTAAAATCAATTCCCAGGTTTCCCTGTTTCCTTTTAATCGATTCCCACATCTCTGATCAGAATTGAAAATCCAAGCATTCTGTTACAATAGAGCTTCATCAGCAAATTCACTTCAAACTGAAATCCACTGTTTGTCAGTCAATGAAAAATTGGCTTCAATTGAAAGCTGTTTAACAAAAAACCAAACCCAAACCCAAATCGACAACTTTGGGGAGGAAGGCTGTTCAGATAATAATTGGTTGTATACGTATTAAAATCGTTTTGATTTATTAATAAAATACATTTTAAGTAGGTCCAGCTTTTTTAACAGGGAACACGGACTCTCTGAAAATCAGCCCACACCAACCCTTAGAAAAGAGTCCCACAGTAAAGCACAGCACAGTGTAATAAAGCATGTGATAAAACATAGGCAAGCATTATAAAGCACAGAGAGAGGTCTGGTAAAGCATAGGGAAGCATTGTAAAAGCACAGAGAGGTCTGGTAAAAGCATAGGGAAGCATTGTAAAGCACAGAGAGGTCTGGTAAAAGCACAGAGAGGTCTGGCAAAAGCATAGGGAAGCATTGTAAAGCACAGAGAGGTCTGGTAAAGCTAGGGAAGCATTGTAAAGCACAGAGAGGTCTGGTAAAAGCATAGGAAGCATCAAAAAAGCACAGAGAGGTCTGGTAAAGCATAGGGAAGCACTGTAAAGCACAGAGAGGTCTGGTAAAGCATAGGGAAGCATTAAAGCAAAGCACAGAGGTCCAAAAGCCATAGGGAAGCATTGTAAAGCACAGAGAGGTCTGGTACAGCATAAGGTGCCGTGTAAAGCACAGAGGACTGGTAAAAGCAGGGGGAAGCATTAAAAAGCACAGAGGTCTGGTAAAAAAGCATAGGGAAGCACTGTAAAGCACAGAGAGGTGTGGTAAAGCATAGGGAAGCATTGTAAAGCACAGAGAGGTCTGGTAAAAGCATAGGGAAGCATTGTAAAAGCACAGAGAGGTCTGGTAAGGCACAGGGAAGCATTGTAAAGCACAGAGAGGTCTGGTAAAGCATAGGGAAGCATTGTAAAGCACAGAGAGGTCTGGTAAAGCATAGGAAGCATTGTAAAGCACAGAGGTCTGGTAAAGCATAGGAAGCATTGTAAGCACAGGGAGGTCTGGCAAAGCATAGGAAGCATTGTAAAGCACCCCCTCCTCTCCCCCTCCTCTCCCACCTTCTCTCTCTCTCCTCCTCTCCTCTCCTCTTTACTCATGTTGCTCAGCTGGCCCCCCCTCCTGTCACACTTTTAAACAGCCCCCTCCTCTCAATCCGAACCCTTTTTTGGGTGGATGATGACGCTTGTTGGGGGTGCCCCTTTCTTGCGGGGGTCCCTGGGGTCTCGCTGGGTTTGGGGGGTTCCTGTTTTAGAGACAGCAGCTCCTTGAACACGGAATTCATCTGCTTCGTAACGTCCTGAGAGAGAAGAGAACAAACAGCCATCCTGTGTGTGTGTGTGTGTGTGTGTGTGTGTGTGTGTGTGTAGTGTGTGTGTGTGTGTGTGTGTGTGTGTGTGTGTGTGTGTGTGTGTGTGTGTGTGTACAGTGTGTGTGTGTGTGTGTGTACAGTGTGTGTGTGTGTGTGTGTGTGTGTGTAGTGTGTGTGTATTGTGTGTGTATAGTGTGTGTGTGTGTGTAGCGTGTGTGTGCTGGTCTGTGTGGCTCTATCTCTGTCTCTATGTTTTGGCGTCTCTCACCTTGTCCAGCTGCACTGTATGCTGGTCCTGGCCGCTCCTCGCCCCGTGTCTCCCCAAGGGGGCGCTCAATCCCAGCACAGTGTCCGGAGTGTTGAGCCTTTCCTGGGACCTGAACACAGAAACAGCATGAGGGGGGTCGGCACTGTCTGTCCGCTAGAAGAACGTGAGAGGCTGTCAGGCTGGCTGTGTCGCTCCCTCTGCTTACCTGTCCAGGGGGGGTGCGAGGGAGGCGCCCTGTGGAGGGGAAAGGGACCCCGGGAAGGCAGGCGGGGGGGGCTCATGAAGGGGAGGTCAAGCTGATGGGGGCTGCTGTCCTCCTTCTTGGGGCAGCGAGAGCTGTCCGAGTTCACACGCATCCTGGGGAGGCATGGGGGAGAGAAATTCAGAAAGATTAGCCTGTGTTACACTCTGTGCTGCTCTAGCCTGCGTTACACTCTGTGCTGCTCTAGCCTGTGTTACACTCTGTGCTGCTCTAGCCTGTGTTACACTCTGTGCTGCTCTAGCCTGTGCTGCACTCAGTGCTGCTCTAGCCTGTGTTACACTCTGTGCTGCTCTAGCCTGTGTTACACTCTGTGCTGCTCTAGCCTGTGTTACACTCTGTGCTGCTCTAGCCTGTGTTGCACTCTGTGCTGCTCTAGCCTGTGCTGCACTCTGTGCTGCTCTAGCCTGTGTTACACTCTGTGCTGCTCTAGCCTGTGCTGCACTCTGTGCTGCTCTAGCCTGCATTACACTCTGTGCTGCTCTAGCCTGTGTTACACTCTGTGCTGCTCTAGCCTGCATTACACTCTGTGCTGCTCTAGCCTGTGCTGCACTCTGTGCTGCTCTAGCCTGTGTTACACTCTGTGCTGCTCTAGCCTGTGCTGCACTCTGTGCTGCTCTAGCCTGCATTACACTCTGTGCTGCTCCTAGCCTGTGCTGCACTCTGTGCTGCTCTAGCCTGCATTACACCCTGTGCTGTTTCAGCCTGTGTTACACTCTGTGCTGCTCTAGCCCTCGTTACACTCTGTGCTGCTTAGCATTTACACTCTGTGCTGCTCTAGCCTGTGCTGCACTCTGTGCTGCTCTAGCCTGTGCTGCACTCTGTGCTGCTCTAGCCTGTGTTGCACTCTGTGCTGCTCTAGCCTGTGTTGCACCCTGTGCTGCTCTAGCCTGTGTTGCACTCTGTGCTGCTCTAGCCTGTGTTGCACTCTGTGCTGCTCTAGCCTGTGTTGCATTCTGTGCTGCTCTAGCCTGTGTTACACCCTGTGCTGCTCTAGCCTGTGTTACACTCTGTGCTGCTCTAGCCTGTGTTGCACTCTGTGCTGCTCTAGCCTGTGTTGCATTCTGTGCTGCTCTAGCCTGCATTACACTCTGTGCTGCTCTAGCCTGTGTTGCACCCTGTGCTGCTCTAGCCTGTGTTGCACTCTGTGCTGCTCTAGCCTGTGTTACACCCTGTGCTGCTCTAGCCTGCATTACACTCTGTGCTGCTCTAGCCTGTGTTGCACCCTGTGCTGCTCTAGCCTGTGTTGCACTCTGTGCTGCTCTAGCCTGTGTTACACCCTGTGCTGCTCTAGCCTGTGTTACACCCTGTGCTGCTCTAGCCTGTGTTACACTCTGTGCTGCTCTAGCCTGTGTTACACCCTGTGCTGCTCTAGCCTGTGTTACACCCTGTGCTGCTCTAGCCTGTGTTACACTCTGTGCTGCTGTAGCCTGTGTTACACCCTGTGCTGCTCTAGCCTGTGTTACACCCTGTGCTGCTCTAGCCTGTGTTACACCCTGTGCTGCTCTAGCCTGTGTTACACCCTGTGCTGCTCTAGCCTGTGCTGCACTCTGTGCTGCTCTAGCCTGTGTTACACTCTGTGCTGCTCTAGCCTGTGTTACACCCTGTGCTGCTCTAGCCTGTGTTACACCCTGTGCTGCTCTAGCCTGTGTTGCACTCTGTGCTGCTCTAGCATGTGTTACACCCTGTGCTGCTCTAGCCTGTGTTACACCCCTGTGCTGCTCTAGCCTGTGTTACACTCTGTGCTGCTCTAGCCTGTGTTGCACTCTGTGCTGCTCTAGCATGTGTTACACCCTGTGCTGCTCTAGCCTGTGTTACATTCTGTGCTGCTCTAGCCTGTGTTGCACACTGTGCTGCTCTAGCCGGTGTTACACTCTGTGCTGCTCTAGCCTGTGTTACACTCTGTGCTGCTCTAGCCTGTGTTACACTCTGTGCTGCTCTAGCCTGTGTTACACCCTGTGCTGCTCTAGCCTGTGTTACACCCTGTGCTGCTCTAGCCTGTGTTACACTCTGTGCTGCTCTAGCCTGTGTTACACCCTGTGCTGCTCTAGCCTGCGTTACACTCTGTGCTGCTCTAGCCTGTGTTACACCCTGTGCTGCTCTAGCCTGTGTTACACCCTGTGCTGCTCTAGCCTGTGTTGCAGTCTGTGCTGCTCTAGCCTGTGTTGCACCCTGTGCTGCTCTAGCCTGTGTTGCACTCTGTGCTGCTCTAGCCTGTGTTGCACTCTGTTCTGCTCTATCCTGTGCTGCACTCTGTGTTACCTGCTCCCTG
>CM072715.1:4377830-4387830 GCA_036884735.1 Huso huso | reverse complement strand
GCGAAGAGGAATCTCATGACCACGAGCACAGCCTGAGGGAAGCTGCCCACGACCTTCTTGATGTGACACGCACGCTCCAGCTTGTTCTCAATCTCTGAAAAACACCAGAAACCACACGTCTGTACACAGGGGGAATGAGACTCCCATTACACAGCAGCTTCACCCCCTGACAAGTTTTACTATGAGCTTTGATCTGCCACAGTGTGGAGTAGTGGTTAGGGCTCTGGACTCTTGACCGGAGGGTCGTGGGTTCAATCCCCAGTGGGGGACACTGCTGTTACCCTTGAGCAAGGTACTTTACCTAGATTGCTCAGTAAAAACCCAACTGTATAAATGGGTAATTGTATGTAAAAATAATGTGATATCTGTATAATGTGAAATAATGTATAATGTGATATCTTGTAACAATTGTAAAGTAAGCCCTGGATAAGGGCGTCTGCTAAAATAAATAATAATAATAATAACCAGCTCCCCAGTAAAGTTGTTGAAGCTGACACCTGGGATCCTTCAAGCTGCTTGAGATTCTGGGATCAATAGCTACTAACAACCAAACGAAAAGATGGGCCTCCTCTCTTGTAAACTTTCTTATGTTCTGAATAGCGGACTCACGGACACACTCCATCAATTCCTGGAATTTCTCCTGTGGGAAGAGTGGCTTCTCCAGGCCTCGGAAGTGACTTCAGCACCCGGCCACCGAGTCGACATCGCGATCCGTCCGAGTCAGTGGGGGTCCTCTCCTGCACAGCCCAGACAGTCTGAGGGCCAACGCAGCTACACAACACAAACCTGTCCAGACCGCGCTTGTAAATCTCCTGATCCGCCCCTCCCTGCTCCCTGGACTCCCCTGGGCTCAGCACCACGTTACTGGACCCTCAGCTGATCGCTATCCTTACACTGCCATGTCACTGCAGATATAACTCGCTGTCATCCGAACTTGTTGCACCCTTGTTCATATTTGTACCTACTGTAAACTACACTGTATTTAAATACGAAATCTTGCTCCATCTCACTGTAAGTCGCAGCCGATAAAGGCGACTGCCAAACAAATAAATAAAAATAAATAAATAATAACTACACAACAGAATAGCAATGAAAGAGCTCAACACAATGACACAACAGCACAATGCCATCAGAGAGGTAAACACACACACACACTTCACACATGAACACAGCCTCGGCACGCCCAGTCTGGGGGTGGGGTGAGTTTGGGGTGCACCTCTCTGAAGGCTGGGTTCTGATCTCGTTCACCTCGACTGTGACCTGGGACCCGGAAAATGCCCTCGTGGTGCAGCCCTGTGAGAGAAAACAGCACAGAAGCACCCAGGTAATACTTTTAATATGCTTTACCAGACCCCTCTGTGCTTTACAATGCTTCCCTATGCTTTACCAGACCTCTCTGTGCTTTACAATGCTTCCTATGCTTTACCAGACCTCTCTGTGCTTTGCAATACTTCCCTATGCTTTTTACCAGACCTCTCTGTGCTTTACAATGCTTCCCTATGCTTTACCAGACCTCTGTGCTTTACAATGCTTCCTATGCTTTACCAGACCTCTCTGTGCTTTTACAATGCTTCCTATGCTTTACCAGACCTCTCTGTGCTTACAATGCATCCCTATGCTTTACCAGACCCTCTGTGCTTTTACAATGCTTCCCTATGCTTTACCAGACCTCTGTGCTTTACAATGCTTCCTATGCTTTACCAGACCCCTCTGTGCTTTACAATGCTTCCCTATGCTTTACCAGACCTCTGTGCTTTACAATGCTTCCTATGCTTTACCAGACCTCTCTGTGCTTTTACAATGCTTCCCTATGCTACCAGACCTCTCTGTGCTTTGCAATGCTTCCCTATGCTTTACCAGACCTCTCTGTGCTTTACAATGCTTCCCTATGCTTTACCAGACCTCTCTGTGCTTTACAATGCTTCCCTATGCTTTACCAGACCTCTCTGTGCTTTACAATGCTTCCCTATGCTTTACCAGACCTCTCTGTGCTTTACAATGCATCCCTATGCTTTACCAGACCTCTCTGTGCTTTACAATGCTTCCCTATGCTTTACCAGACCTCTCTGTGCTTTACAATGCTTCCCTATGCTTTACCAGACCCCTCTGTGCTTTACAATGCTTCCCTATGCTTGACCATGCTTTCACTGGGCTGTATCACACTTTGCTGTTCAGTGTGGGGAGGTTTTCTACAGGCAGTGGCTCACCGTGCAGGTTTATGAACCGAATGCAGCTCTCCACCACTAGAGGGATCAGTTGACCAGAGCTCTGATTGAGGGAGAGAAACACAAAGAGCACGACTGATTAATATTCCTGGCCGGGGAGCAGCCTCTTCACACTGTATCACTGGCATCAGGAGAAGCACTGATCAGATTCTGAAGTTATTTAGCATCAGCTATTGAGAATATGAAACTCTGTGGATATTAGGAGGTGTCTGTCTGTTACATTTTTATATGTATCTTGATAACAGAAGTTATTCCACAAACTGTAAATCTGTCATTTTACTGTACTTTACCACAAGACTTACACCTTACACTCTGTCCTTATGAAGGTCTTCAATACCACTTCTCCAGACTGTCACTAAACTGTTCCCTGCTGATTCCTATTCTGTACTGTTCTGTAGATGCTGTTGATAAACGCTGCTTTTTTCCTCACACTGCCAGCTCCGCTTGTGAATGTATTTTGATTTACAGGAGTTTGCATTCACATTACATGTGACAACAGTTTAAAAAAAAAAAACATATAACAAAATGGACTCTCTCAAAGCAGCTCAAAGCCAGGTACACAGACTGAGAGAAAAGTCATAGAACTCAATATTGGGGGAGCAACCAAACCCATTGAATTTATTTTCTACTGCAGACGCTGAGAAAGACTTCTAGTGGAAACGTTTTTCAATATGCTTGCTTCCCTATGCTTTCCCATACTTCTCTGTGCTTTACAATGCTTCCCTATGCTTTACCACACCTCTCTGTGCTTTACAATGCTTCCCTATGCTTACCAGACCTCTCTGTGCTTTACAATGCTTCCCTATGCTTTTACCAGACCTCTGTGTTTTACAATGCTTCCCTATGCTTTTACCAGACCTCTCTGTGCTTTTACAATGCTTCCCTATGCTTTACCACACTCTCTGTGCTTTACAATGCTTCCCTATGCTTTACCAGACCTCTCTGTGTTTACAATGCTTCCTATGCTTTTACCAGACCTCTCTGTGCTTTACAATGCTTCCCTATGCTTTACCACACCTCTCTGTGCTTACAATGCTTCCCTATGCTTTACCAGACCCTCTGTGCTTACAATGCTTCCCTATGCTTTTCCCAGACCTCTGTGCTTTTACAATGCTTCCCTTTATGCTTTACCAGACCTCTCTGTGCTTTTACAAATGCTTCCTATATGTTTTACCACACCTCTGTGCTTTTACAATGCTTCCTATTTTACCACACACCTCTCTGTGTTTTACAATGCTTCCTATGCTTTTACCAGACCTCTCTGTGCTTTACAATGCTTCCCATGCTTTACCACACCTCTCTGTGCTTTACAATGCTTCCTATGCTTTACCAGACCTCTCTGTGCTTTTACAATGCTTCCCTATGCTTTTACCAGACCTCTGTGCTTTTACAATGCTTCCCTATGCTTTTACCACACCTCTGTGCTTTTACAATGCTTCCATATTTTACCAGACCTCTGTGCTTTACAATGCTTCCCTATGCTTTACCAGACCTCTCTGTGCTTTACAATGCTTCCCTATGCTTTACCAGACCTCTCTGTGCTTTTACAATGCTTCCATGCTTTTACCAGACCTCTGTGCTTTACAATGCTTCCCTATGCTTTTACCATACCTCTCTCTGTGCTTACAATGCTTCCCTATGTTTTTACCATACCTCTCTGTGTGCTTTACAATGCTTCCTATGCTTTACCACACCTCTGTGCTTTACAATGCTTCCTATGCTTTTACCACACCTCTGTGCTTTACAATGCTTCCCTATGTTTTACCAGACCCTCTGTGTTTACAATGCTTCCCTATGTTTTACCAGACCTCTGTGCTTTTACAATGCTTCCCTATGTTTTACCATACCTCTCTGTTTTTTACAATGCTTCCCTATGCTTTACCACACCTCTCTGTGCTTTACAATGCTTCCCTATGCTTTACCACACCCTCTGTGCTTTTACAATGCTTCCTATGCTTACCAGACCCTCTGTTTTTTACAATGCTTCCTATGCTTTACCAGACCCTCTGTGCTTTTACAATGCTTCCCTATGCTTTACCAGACCTCTCTGTGCTTTACAATGCTTCCCATGCTTTACCAGACCTCTCTGTGCTTTTACAATGCTTCCCCTATGCTTTACCAGACCTCTCTGTGCTTTACAATGCTTCCTGTGCTTTTTTACCACACCTCTCTGTGCTTTATTACAGTTTAATGTGCTTTTATGTGGGGTAAACCTGTATATAAATGAACTCATTAGATACTAATAGCACAGATTGTGAGAGTGCAAGTTTGTTTTTATCTACCTGAGTTCTAGGACATCGTCTCCACCTCCTGACAGAGAGACAGGCAGAGGAGAGGGACAGACAAGTGGAGACAGTTGGGGGACAGACAGGCAGAGACAGAGACACAGAGAGAGCTGAATTAAAGATAAGCTGTGAGAGTTACTGCAGCAGCGCTGGAGAAGCTGTGAGAGTTACTGCAGCAGCGCTGGAGAAGCTGTGAGAGTTACTGCAGTGCTGGAGAAGCTGTGAGAGTTACTGCAGTGCTGCAGAAGCTGTGAGAGTTACTGCAGTGCTGCAGAAGCTGTGAGAGTTACTGCAGTGCTGAGGCTGTGAGGAGTTACTGCAGCGCCTGCAGAAGCTGTGAGAGTTACTGCAGTGCTGGAGCAGCTGTGAGAGTTACTGCAGTGCTGGAGAAGCTGTGAGAGTTACTGCAGTGCTGGAGAAGCTGTGAGAGTTACTGCAGTGCTGGAGAAGCTGTGAGAGTTACTGCAGTGCTGGAGAAGCTGTGAGTTACTGCAGTGCTGAAGCTGTGAGAGTTACTGCGCTGGGAGAAGCTGTGAGAGTTACTGCAGTGCTGGAGAAGTGAGGAGTTACTGCAGTGCTGGAGAAGCTGTGAGAGTTACTGCAGTGCTGGGAGGGGTCGGGGTACCTCCACAAACTGCAGGTCCCCAGTAAAGAGTTTGTGGTTGTGTGGGCCGCTGCTTTCTGACACGCAGAGAGACCTGCTGGAGCACTGGAGCCTGAAACCAGCAAACAGAGTGAGGCATCGATCACAACACAACACAATGACATCACAAACACAACACAACACAATGACATCACAACAAGATAATGACATCACAACAACACAATGACATCATAACACAATGACATTACAATGACAACATGACACAATGACATCACAACAACACAATGACATCACAAGACAATGACATCACAACACAATGACATTACAACACAATGACAACACGACACAATGACATTACAACACAATGACATCACAACAGCACAATGACACAACATCACAATGACATCACAACAACACCATGGCATCACAACACAACGACATAATGACACAACAACACGACCAAACTTAATAGAATTAAAGAGACCATCCGCACTGCAATACTGCAGTAACACTGCAGGCCAGCTTCTCACCTGGAGGGGTTGCTGTCGATCGCTTCAGCTGAGACAGCGCCGTGGAAACAAAAAGAAACACAAAGAACTTTAGAATCACACTGTGATAATGCACTGCAATACAGAATCACACTGTGATAATGCACTGCAATATAGAATCACACTGTGATAATGCACTGCAATATAGAATCACACTGTGATAATGCACTGCAATATAGAATCACACTGTGATAATGCACTGCAATACAGAATCACACTGTGATAATGTACTGCAATATAGAATCACACTGTGATAATGCACTGCAATATAGAATCACACTGTGATAATGCACTGCAATATAGAATCACACTGTGATAATGCACTGAAATATAGAATCACACTGTGATAATGCACTGCAATACAGAATTACAGTGCAGAATTACCTAGACTGCAAGGTGCCACTGTATGATTCCATACTGTGCTAGACTATACTGTTCTACAATGTACTGTGCTAGACTATGCTCTTCAAGACTATACTGTACTGTGCTAGATTATGCTATACTAGACTGTTCATATAATACTGGCGCTAGGACTGTGCTAGACAATACTGTTCTAGACTATATTGTACTGTGCTAGACTAGACTGTTCTATGTTACACTGTGCTAGAATATACTAGACTATATTGTGTTATATTTTACTGTGCTAGACTAGACTATACTAGACTATGCTGTGCGCATACTACACTATACTGTGCTGTACTGTGCTGTACTGTGCTGTACTCTGCTATACTGCAGGAGGGCTGATTTTCTCGATGGCCTCTTTGAGGAGGTCGTTTGGCCTGCAGTTTAGAGATCAGGCTGCTCCACTGAGATACTCCTTCACTTTCTGAAACAGAGAGACAAGCACAGAACACTAAAATACTGCAGAAATAGAAATCTCTCTGCTGATTGGCTCTCGCGCCTTGTTGCCGGGTGGATCAGAGGCGGCAGTTGCAGGGGTTCGTCTGATTGGCCTTCCCTTACTCACTGTAAAGGTAAAGCTCTCAGTCTCCTGCTGATTGGCTCGCCTCTTGGCAATGTTGGGTTTGTTGCCGGGCGGATCGGAGCCTGAGCTCTTGACGGGCTCTGCCGATTGGCTGGTTTGGAGGGAGTCGGGAGAGCTGTAGTCTTCAATGCTGAACGAGGTCCAGCAGGGCTCTGAGGTCTTTTAGGGTCTTATTGACCTGAGAGGAGAGGACAGGAGAGGAGAGGAGAGTGAGTTATTATGGAGGTAATACTGAGTTAATACTGCAGACACACACAGCTGTCCCTCACCTCCTCCGTCTCCAGGCTCACGCTGGACAGGCGGGACTGCAGCTGCTGGAACGAAATAAAGCTTCGTTCCTCACCTGGGCCCTCAGCGCTCACCACGCACCACCCTGGAAGAGAGACACACAGGTGGGGAGGTGAGGAGAGAGAGAGGGGCTGGGTGAGAGAGAGAAGACACAGGTGAGGAGGCACAGGTGAGAGGCACAGGTGAGAGAGAGAGAGACACAGTGGGGAGAGAGAAACACACAGGTGAGAGAAGAGAGAGGAGGAGAGAAGAGAGAGACACACAGGTGAGAGACACACACAGGTGAGAGAGAGAGACACAGGTGAGAGAGAGGAGAGGCACACAGGTGAGAGAGAGAAGAGAGAGAGACACAGGTAGAGAGAGAACAGGTGAGAGAGACACAGTGAGAGAGAGAGGCACAGGAGAGAGAGATAACAGGTGAGAGAGATGCACAGGTGAGAGAGATCTACAGGTGAGAGAGAACAGGTGAGAGAGCACAGGGAGAGAGAGAAGAGAGACACACAGGTGAGAGAGACACACAGGTGAGAGAGAGACACAGAGAAGAGAGAGACACACAGGTGAGAGAGACGCACAGGTGAGAGAAATGCACAGGTGAGAGAGAGAAGAGAGAGACACACAGGTGAGAGAGAGAGAGAAGGAGAGACACAGTGAGAGAGAAGAGAGAGAGACACAGGTGAGAGAGAAGAGAGAGACACAGGAGAGAGAGAGAGACACAGGTGAGAGAGAGAAGAGAGAGACACACAGGTGAGAGAGACACACAGGTGAGAGAGAGACACAGAGAGAGAGAGAAGAGAGGTGAGATGAGAGAGAAGATACACACAGAGAGAGAAGAGAGAGAGAGAGGCACACAGGTGAGAGAGAGAAGAAGAGAGACAGGTGAGAGAGAGAGAGAGAGAGAGAGAGAGAGAGAGAGAGACACACAGCTGAGAGAGACACAGGTGAGACAGAGAAGAGAGAGGCACACACAGGTGAGAGAGAAGATACACACAGGGAGAGAGACACAGGTGAGAGAGACTTACAGGTGAGAGAGATGCACAGGTAAGAGAGACGACAGGTGAGAGAGACACAGGTGAGAGACTAATGAGAGAGTGAGAGAGAGAAGAGAGACACAGGTGAGAGAGACGACAGGTGAGTGAGAAACGCACAGGTGAGAGAGAGAAGAGAGAGACACACAGGTGAGACAGACACATAGGTGAGAGAAATGAGAGATACACAAGGAAGAGACAGAAAGGTGAGAGATAACAGAGACAATAGGGTGAGAAGAGAGACGACAGGTAAGAGAGACACAGGTGAGAGAGAAGAGAGAGACACCCGAGACACACACACACACACACACACACACAGGTGAGAGATCTCTTCATTACCTGGTCCCCTCAGGCGGCTGGTATTCCAAGCGAAGGGCAGAAGGCTGTGGTTCATCTCCAGAATCTTCTTCTGATCACCGAGGGGTCCAGCCCCTGCACCTCCTCCAGCACCCCCCAGGGCCTCCTGTTGGGACTGCTGCACCGGACTGGGCAGAGAGGTACAGCAGGGTCACCCCCCAGGAGAGGTGGAACCCCAGATCACAGCAATCGCGCAGAGGGGAGGAGGAGGGAGAGAGAGGGGAGGGGAGAGAGGAGAGGGAGAGAAGGGAGAGAGGAGAGGGAGAGAGGAAGAGAGGGGGGAGAGAGGGAGAGAGGGGAGAGGGAGAGGAGAGAGGGAGAGGGAGGGAAGAGGGGAGGGGAGAGAGGGGAGAGAGGGGAGGGGGAGAGAGAGGGGGGAGAGGAAGAGAGGGGGGGAGAGAGGGGAGAGAGAGAGAGGGGAGAGGGGAGGAGGGAAGAGAGGGAGAGGGGGAGAGAGGGGAGAGGGGAGAGGAGGAGAGGGGAGGAGAGAGGAGAGGGGGAAGAGGGGGAGAGAGGAGAGGGAGGGGGAGAGGGGAGAGGAGAGAGGGGAGAGAGGGAGAGGAGGGAGAGAGGAGGAGAGGAGGGAGGAGGAGAGAGGGAGGGAGGAGGGGGAGAGAGGGGAGAAAGGAGGGAGAGAGGGAGGGAGGAGAGAGGAGAGGGGAGGGGAGAGAGGGGAGAGGGGAGGGAGAGAGAGGAGGGAGGAGAGAGGGAGAGAGGAGAGGGAGGAGAGAGGAGGGAGAGAGGGAGGGAGAGAGGGAGGGAGGGAGAGGGAGGGAGGGAGAGAGAGGGGAGAGAGGGAGAGGGGAGAGAGAGGGGAGAGAGGGGAGAGGGAGAAGGGAGAGAGAGAGAGGGGAGGAGGAGAGGGGAGAGGGAGAGGTCTTCAGAACTATCTTAGGTTTCTATTACATTCCAAAAAGTGAGAAAGCACCCAGAATAAAAACTCTACCGGAAGCCATAATAGCAGCACAGTGAGTATTTCATGTGAGATTTGGAAATTTTTGTCAGTATATGGAAAACTCCGAAGGGCTGGTGTGTAATTCAACATGTTAACAAGAGGACATTCAGCAGCTTTCATTGGACTCTATGAAGCTGAGTGAGTTCATTCTATATAGAGGGTGTGTAATTCAACATGTTAACAAGGGAACATTATTCAGCAGCTTTCATTAGGGACTCTATGAAGCTGAGTGAGTTCATTCTATAGAGGGTGTGTAATTCAATATGTTAACAAGGGCATTATTCAGCAGCTTCATTGGACTCTATGAAGCTGAGGAGTTCATTCTATATATAGAGGGTGTGGAATTCAATATGTTAACAAGGAACATTATTCAGCAGCTTTCATTGGACTCTATGAAGCTGAGGGAGTTCATTCTATATAGAGGTGTGTGATTCAATATGTTAACAAGGAACATTATTCAGCTTTCATTGGACTCTATGAAGCTGAGGGAGTTCATTCTATATAGAGGAGTGGAATTCAATATGTTTAACAAGGGAACATTATTCAGCAGCTTTCATTGGACTCTATGAAGCTGAGGGAGTTCATTCTATATAGAGGTGTGTGATTCAATATGTTAACAAGGAACATTATTCAGCAGCTTTCATTGGACTCTATGAAGCTGAGGAGTTCATTCTATATAGAGGTGTGTGATTCAATATGTTAACAAGAGAACATTAGTTCAGCAGCTT
>CM072715.1:4346318-4377330 GCA_036884735.1 Huso huso | reverse complement strand
TTGTTTTTTAACAGCAGCGATGTTGTGTTGAAAATTATTTTTCAATGTGTTGGTATCGGTTCTGACGGACTTGAAAAGTCCAATTTACCAAAAGTTATGTAAAAAAAAAAAAAAAATTTTAAGTGTACTCACTGAGGATTTTTTTTAAAAAAAATTTATAACTTAATTTCGCGTTCTTCCGCTCGACGGAAATAATTCAGATCCGAGAGGGTGAGCGGACTCTTCTGTGCAGCCCAGCAGAATGCGTGTTATGCATTTACTTAAATCAAGAGTTATGGAGATTATTACACTTCGAGTCGCCTTTTCCACCGATGCTGCGTGGAAGAACTCTCTGCTCGCTTTGAGTGAAAATATTTTATCCAATTTTATCAGGGTTCGTCTGCAGGATTTTCAGCCAATAAACTGAATTTTTTTAAAAAAAATGTATAAATAAAATTTGGTTCAACTGATGAAGGCACTGGAGCCCAAGCGCTGGTCTGCTTGACTCGGTCTCTTCTAGTTTCAATCACACTGATGAAGGCACTGGAGCCCAAACGCTGGTCTGCTTGACTCGGTCTCTTCTAGTTTCAATCACACTGATGAAGGCACTGGAGCCCAACGCTGGTCTGGTCTGCTTCTAGTTTCAATCGGTTGACGCCTAGTTTCAATCACACTGATGAAGGCACTGGAGCCCAAACGCTGGTCTGCTTGACTCGGTCTCTTCTAGTTTCAATCACACTGATGAAGGCACTGGAGCCCAAACGCTGGTCTGCTTGACTCAGTCTCTTCTAGTTTCAATAACACTGATGAAGGCACTGGAGCCCCAAACGCTGGTCTGCTTGACTGGGGTCTCTTCTAGTCTCAATAACACTGATGAAGGCACTGGAGCCCAAACGCTGGTCTGCTTGACTCGGTCTCTTCTAGTCTCAGTAACACTGATGAAGGCACTGGAGCCCAAACGCTGGTCTGCTTGACTCGGTCTCTTCTAGTTTCCGCAACACTGATGAAGGCACTGGAGCCCAAACGCTGGTCTGCTTGACTCGGTCTCTTCTAGTTTCAATAACACTGATGAAGGCACTGGAGCCCAAACGCTGGTCTGCTTGACTCGGTCTCTTCTAGTTTCAATAACACTGATGAAGGCACTGGAGCCCAAACGCTGGTCTGCTTGACTCGGTCTCTTCTAGTTTCAATCACACTGAACAGAACTCAGAAACATAATATTTCCTTTTATTTCTTCACACAGGAAAAAAAAAAAAAAAAAAAAAGCAAAACGATGCATTACAGTATACAGGGATTAATTTAAAGTTCTCTTGTTTAAAAGACAGACAGACAGACAGGCAGAGACAGGCAGACAGAATTTCTATTCCAGTTCATTTTTAAAATCAATTCCCAGGTTTCCCGTTCCCTTTTAATCGATTCCCACACATCTCTGATCAGAATTGAAAATCCGAAGCATTCTGTTACAATAGAGCTTCATCAGCAAATTCACTTCAAACTGAAATCCACTGTTTGTCAGTCAATGAAAAATTGGCTTCAATTGAAAGCTGTTTAACAAAACCAAAACCCAAACCCAAATACGACAACTTTGGGGAGGAAGGCTGTTCAGATAATAATTGGTTGTGTACGTATTAAAATCGTTTTGATTTATTAATAAAATACATTTTAAGTAGGTCCAGCTTTTAACAGGGAACACGGACTCTCTGAAAATCAGCCCCACACCAACCCTTAGAAAAGAGTCCCACAGTAAAAGCACAGCACAGTGTAATAAAGCATGTGATAAAACATAGGCAAGCATTGTAAAGCACAGAGAGGTCTGGTAAAGCATAGGGAAGCATTGTAAAGCACAGAGAGGTCTGGTAAAGCATAGGGAAGCATTGTAAAGCACAGAGAGGTCTGGTAAAGCACAGAGAGGTCTGGTAAAGCATAGGGAAGCATTGTAAAACACAGAGAGGTCTGGTAAAGCATAGGGAAGCATTGTAAAGCACAGAGAGGTCTGGTAAAGCATAGGGAAGCATTGTAAAGCACAGAGAGGTCTGGTAAAGCATAGGGAAGCATTGTAAAGCACAGAGAGGTCTGGTAAAGCATAGGAAGCATTATAAAGTACAGAGAGGTCTGGTAAAGCATAGGGAAGCATTGTAAAGCACAGAGGGTCTGGTACAGCATAGGGAAGCATTGTAAAGCACAGAGAGGGGACTGGCAAAAGCATAGGAAGCATTAAAGCACAGAGGTCTGGCAAAAGCATAGGGAAGCACTGTAAAGCACAGAGGTGTGGTAAAGCATAGGGAAGCATTGTAAAAGCACAGAGAGGTCTGGTAAAGCATAGGGAAGCATTGTAAAACACAAGAGAGAGGTCTGGTGGGCACAGGGAAGCATTGTAAAGCACAGAGAGGTCTGGTAAAGCATAGGGAAGCATTGTAAAGCACAGAGAGGTCTGGTAAAGCATAGGGAAGCATTGTAAAGCACAGGGAGGTCTGGTAAAGCATAGGGAAGCATTGTAAAGCACCCCCCCTCCTCTCCCCCTCCTCTCCCACCTTCTCTCTCTCTCTCTCTCCTCCCTCTCTCCTCTCCTCTTTACTCATGTTGCTCAGCGCTGGCCCCCCCTCCTGTCACACTTTTAAACAGCCCCCTCCCTCTCAATCCGAACCCTTTTTTTTGGGTGGATGACGCTGCGGTTGAGGGGGTGCCCCCTTTCTTTGCCGGGGTCCCCCCGGGGGTCTCGCTGGGTTTGGGGGGTTCCTGTTTTAGAGACAGCAGCTCCTTGAACACGGAATTCATCTGCTTCGTAACGTCCTGAGAGAGAAGAGAACAAACAGCCATCCTGTTAGTGTGTGTGTGTGTGTGTGTGTGTGTGTGTGTGTGTGTATAGTGTGTGTGTGTGTGTGTGTGTGTGTGTGTGTGTGTGTGTGTGTGTGTGAAGGGTGTGTGTGTGTGTGTGTGTGTGTGTGTGTGTGTGTGTACAGTGTGTGTGTGTGTGTGTGTGTGTAGTGTGTGTGTATAGTGTGTGTATATAGTGTGTGTGTGTGTGTAGCGTGTGTGTGCTGGTCTGTGTGGCTCTATCTCTGTCTCTATGTTTTGGCGTCTCTCACCTTGTCCAGCTGCACTGTATGCTGGTCCTGGCCGCTCCTCGCCCCGTGTCTCCCCAAGGGGGCGCTCAATCCCAGCACAGTGTCCGGAGTGTTGAGCCTTTCCTGGGACCTGAACACAGAAACAGCATGAGGGGGGTCGGCACTGTCTGTCCGCTAGAAGAACGTGAGAGGCTGTCAGGCTGGCTGTGTCGCTCCCTCTGCTTACCTGTCCAGGGGTGCGAGGAGGCGCCCCTGTGGAGGGAAAGGGGACCCCGGGAAGGGCAGGCGGGGGGGCTCGATGAAGGGGGAGGTCAGTTTTCGGATGGGGCTGCTGCCGCTCCTCTTGCGGGGCAGCGAGGAGCTGTCCGAGTTCACACGCATCCTGGGGAGGCATGGGGAGAGAAATTCAGAAAGATTAGCCTGTGTTACACTCTGTGCTGCTCTAGCCTGTGTTACACTCTGTGCTGCTCTAGCCTGTGTTACACTCTGTGCTGCTCTAGCCTGTGTTGCACTCTGTGCTGCTCTAGCCTGTGTTGCATTCTGTGCTGCTCTAGCCTGTGTTACACCCTGTGCTGCTCTAGCCTGTGTTTGCTCTGTGTTAAACGCTCTAGCCTGTGTTACACTCTGTTAACAACTCCCTAGCCTGTGTTGCACTCTGTAACTGCTCTGGCCTGTGTTGCGTTTGCGTTCTGCTCTAACAGCCTGTTTTACACCCTGTGCTGCTCTAGCCAGTGTTTGCACTCTGTGCTGCTCTAGCCTGTGTTACGCTCTGTTAACATCTGTAGCCTGTGTTACACTCTGTGCTGCTCTAGCCTGTGTTGCACCTCTGGTAGCAACTCTAGCCTGTGTTGCGTTCTCTGTGCTGCTCAGCCTGTGTTACGCCCTGTTTCTCTGGCCTGTGTTGCGCTCTGTTAACGGCTAGCCTGTGCTGCGCTCTCCTGTGCTCAACTCTAGCCAGTGTTACACTCTGTGCTGCTCTAGCCTGTGCTGCACTCTGTGCTGCTCTGAAAGCCTGCATTACGCTCTGTGCTGCTCTAGCCTGGGTGTTACGCTCTGTGCTGCTCTAGCCTGTGTTGCGCTCTGGTAACGCTCCAGCTACGTTACACTCTGTGCTGCTCTGGCCTGGGTTAGCTCTGTGCTGCTCTAGCCTGTGCTGCACTCTGTGCTGCTCTAGCCTGTGCTGCACTCTTGCTATAACTCTAGCCTGTGTTGCACTCTGTTGCTGCTCTAGCCTGTGTTGCACCCTGTGCTGCTCTAGCCTGTGTTGCACTCTGTGCTGCTCTAGCCTGTGTTGCACTCTGTGCTGCTCTAGCCTGTGTTGCGTTCTGTGCTGCTCTAGCCTGTGTTACACCCCTGTGCCGCTTCAGCCTGTGTTGCACTCTGTGCTGCTCTAGCCTGTGTTGCTCTCTGTGCTGCTCTAGCCTGTGTTGCGTTCTCTGCTGCTCTAGCCTGCGTTACGCTCTGTGCTGCTCTAGCCTGTGTTGGACCCTGTGCTGCTCTAGCCTGTGTTGCACTCTGTGCTGCTCTAGCCTGTGTTGCGCCCCTGTGCTGCTCTAGCCTGCATTACACTCTGTGCTGCTCTAGCCTGTGTTGCACCCTGTGCTGCTCTAGCCTGTGTTGCACTCTGTGCTGCTCTAGCCTGTGTTACACCCTGTGCTGCTCTAGCCTGTGTTACACCCTGTTAACTCTAGCCTGTGTTACACTCTGTGCTAACAACTCTAGCCTGTGTTACACCCTGTGCTGCTCTAGCCTGTGTTACACCCTGTGCAACTCTAGCCTGTGTTACACTCTGTGCTGCTATAGCCTGTGTTACACCCTGTGCTTAACAGCCTGTGTTACACCCTGTGCTGCTCTAGCCTGTGTTACACCCTGTGCTGCTCTAGCCTGTTGCGCACCCCTGTGCTGCTCTGCCTGTGTTGCACTCTGTGCCTGCTCTAGCCTGTGCTGCACTCTGTTAACCTCTCTAGCCTGCGTAACGTTCTGTGCTGCTCTAGCCTGTGTTGCGCGTCTCTGTGCTGCTCTGGCCAATGGTTACGCCCTGTGCTGCCTGTGCCACGCCCTGTGCTGCTCTAGCCTGTGTTACACCCTGTGCTGCTCTAGCCTGTGTTTACGCCCTGTGCCTTCAGCCTGTGCTGCGCTCTGTGCTGCTCTAGCCTGTGTTACACCCTGTGCTGCTGGTAGCCTGTGTTACACCCTGTGCTGCTCTAGCCTGTGTTACACCCTGTGCTGTTTCTAGCCTGTGTTGCTCTGTCTGTGGTGCGCCCTGTGTAACGGCTCTGTGCTGCTCTAGCCTGTGTTACAACTCTGTGCTGCTCTAGCCTGTGTTGCACTCTGTGCTGCTCTAGCATGTGTTGCACCCTGTGCTGCTCTAGCCTGTGTTACATTCTGTGCTGCTCTAGCCTGTGTTGCACACTGTGCTGCTCTGGCGGTGTTACACTCTGTGTGCTCCAGCCTGTGTTACACTCTGTTACTTAACTCTGGCCTGTGTTACACTCTGTGCTGCTTCAGCCTGTGTTACACCCTGTGCTGCTCTAGCCTGTGTTTACACTCTGTGCTGCTCTAGCCTGTGTTACACCCTGTGCTGCTCTAGCCTGTGTTACACCCTGTGCTGCTCTAGCCTGTGTTGCACTCTGTGCTGCTCTAGCCTGTGTTGCACCCTGTGCTGCTCTAGCCTGTGTTGCACTCTGTGCTGCTCTAGCCTGTGTTACACCCTGTGCTGCTCTAGCCTGTGTTACACCCTGTGCTGCTCTAGCCTGTGTTGCACTCTGTTCTGCTCTATCCTGTGCTGCACTCTGTGCTGCTCTAGCCTGTGTTGCATTCTGTGCTGCTCTAGCCTGTGCTGCACTCTGTGTTACCTGCTCCCTGCCTCTCCCTTGGGTTCCTCAGACAGGTTGCTGACGCTCGCTGCTCTCCCCTCCAGCTCCAACCTCCTCGCAGTGCTGCAAGAAACACAGGGCAGGGAATGAAATACTGCAGTAAAATACTACAGTAAAATATCACAAACACACAGACAGAAACACAATGAATGAAAGACACACACACACAGACAGACACACCAAGAGACACTGACACATACACACATACACACTCTAAGACTCTCCCCTGTTCGGTATGGTTCAATATGGTTCAGTGTGGTTCAGTATGGTTCAGTATGGGTTTGTATGGTTCAGTGTGGTTCAGTATGGTTCAGTATGGGTCTGTACGGTTCGGTATCGCTGTGGTTTTTGACTCACGCTTCAGGCAGGCTGATGTACTTGTGAGGGATGAGCCCCTTGGTCCCGCCCAGCTCCCCTCTCCACCAATCAGCAGAGGCCTTGCTGTGCAGCAGCATAGTGTCTCCCTTCTTGAATGACAGCTCCTGGGGCGAACGGCCGGAGTAATCAAACAGGGCGACAGCCTCGGCGCAGTCCAGCTCTGATAGGAGAGATAATCAATCATCAATACATATCCCTGTGCCTCTCGCTCTCTGTCTGTCTGTCTGTCAGTCTGTCTCTCTCTCAGTCCCGTGCCTCTCGCTCTCTGTTCATCTGTCCAGTCTGTCTCTCTCTCAGTCCCTGTGCCTCTCTCTGTCTGTCTGTCTGTCAGTCTGTCTCTCTCAGTCCCTGTGCCTCTCGCCTCTGTCTATCTGTGTCAGTCTGTCTCTCTCTCAGTCCCTGTGCGTCGGTCTGTCCTCTGTCTGTCTGTCTGTCTCTCGTCTGTCCTCTCGCCTCTCGGTCCCTGTGCGTCTATATATGATCCCGTGCATTCAGCTCTGCCGATCTGTCTCTCTCAGTTCCGTGCCCTCGGTCCGCAGTCATCTGTCAGTCTGTCTCTCTCTCACCTTCTCGCTGGTGGGCGGTCAGGTAGATTTCCTTCTTGCCCAGGTCACACCTCCACGATGGTCCAGGCAGGGTGCTGTCACGAGAGAGAGGAGAGAGAGAGGGGAGAGAGAGAGAGAGAGAGAGAGAGGGAGGAGAGAGAGAGACGGAGAGAGGGAGAGAGAGAGGGAGAGGGAGAGGGAGAGAGAGGGAGAGGGAGAGGAGAGAGAGACAGAGGGGAGAGGGAGAGAGAGAGAGAGAGAGACAGAGGGGAGGGAGAGAGACAGTAGGGAGAGGTAGAGAGAGAGAGAGAGAGGAGAGGAGAGGAAGAGAGAGAGGAGAGAGAGGAGAGAGAGGGAGAGAGGGAAGGAGAGAGGGAGAGAGAGGGAGAGAGAGAGACAGAGGGAGAGGAGAGAGAGAGAGAGGAGAGGGAGGGAGAGAGAGACAGAGGAGAGAGAGAGAGAGGGAGAGGAGAGAGAGAGAGACAGAGGGGGAGGGAGAGAGAGAGAGAGTTCTCTGAGTCAAAGATTAAATACAAATTCAAATGTTCTTATATTACAAGTACAGTATTGCCAAAGAAATTTATAACACAACAAATAAACATGACACATCTATGAGCAGAACAGAACTGCACCTCTCCCCTCCCCCCACTGACACACTATCTCTTAGGCTGCGGCAGGCGGACACATATTTGGCTGCTTTCACAAGATACTCTTTCATGAGGGACAGTGCAGTACAGTATACACAGCACAGCAGTAGCTGAGAGACCCCCTCACCAGTACTCCTCCTCCCCAGACATGCACTTTTCATATAGGGGTCCCTCCAGCTCCCGCGCCCCGGGGAATATCTTTCGTGGTACTTGGCAGTGATTGTCTTCACCGCCTGTTTACGATGGGGCTGGACCGACACCGGCCCCTGATCCGGAGGCACTGCCACCAGGGTGGGTCCGAAACACACAGCCAGGTTGTGGGGGTCCATCATGTTCTCATCGCTGTACTGAGAGAGGCTAGAGGGAGAGAGGGGAAGGGGAAGGGGAGAGGGAGAGAGGAGAAGGGGAGGAGAGAGGGAGGGAGAGAGGAGGGGAGGGAGAGGAGGGGGGAGGGGGAGGGGGGAGGGAGAGGGAGGGGGAGAGGAGGGGAGAGGGAGAGGGGAGAGGGGCTATTATGGCAAGCAGCGAAGTAAAATATTACAATATTATGATACATGTCCTCAGGTCCTGGTTTGTGTGCTGCACTTAAAACTATTGGAGGGTTTGTAAAGTATTGTCAGGGTTTGTAAAGTATTGGGTAGTGTTTGTAAAGTATTGGATAGGGGTTTGTAAAGTATTGGGCAGGGTTTGTAAAGTATTGGGCAGGGTTTGTAAAGTATTGGGTGGGGTTTGTAAAGTATTGGATAAGGGTTTGTAAAGTATTGTCAGGGTTTGTAAAGTATTGGGTAGTGTTTGTAAAGTATTGGGTAGGGTTTGTAAAGTATTGGATAGGGGTTTGTAAAGTATTGGGTAGTGTTTGTAAAGTATTGGGCAGCGTTTGTAAAGTGTCTGTAAAGCACTGGCGAGGGTTCGCGGTTTGGAAACTCAGAGACTCACTGGTTGAGGAATGCGAAGAGGAATCTCATGACCACGAGCACAGCCTGAGGGAAGCTGCCCACGACCTTCTTGATGTGACACGCACGCTCCAGCTTGTTCTCAATCTCTGAAAAACACCAGAAACCACACGGTCTGTACACAGGGAGGGGAATGAGACTCCCATTACACAGCAGCTTCACCCCTGACAAGTTTTACTATGAGCTTGATCTGCCACAGTGTGGAGTAGTGGTTAGGGCTCTGGACTCTTGACCGGAGGGTCGTGGGTTCAATCCCCAGTGGGGGACACTGCTGTTGTACCCTTGAGCAAGGTACTTTACCTAGATTGCTCCAGTAAAAACCCAACTGTATAAATGGGTAATTGTATGTAAAATAATGTGATATCTGTATAATGTGAAATAATGTATAATGTGATATCTTGTAACAATTGTAAGTCGCCCTGGATAAGGGCGTCTGCTAAGAAATAAATAATAATAATAATAACCAGCTCCCCAGTAAAGTTGTTGAAGCTGACACCCTGGGATCCTTCAAGAAGCTGCTTGATGAGATTCTGGGATCAATAAGCTACTAACAACCAAACGAGCAAGATGGGCCTCCTCTCGTTTGTAAACTTTCTTATGTTCTGAATAGCCGGACTCACGGACACACTCCATCAATTCCTGGAATTTCTCCTGTGGGAAGAGTGGCTTCTCCAGGCCTCGGAAGTAGAGCTTCAGCACCCCGGCCACCGAGTCGATATCGCGATCCGTCGAGTCAGTGAGGGGGTCCTCTCCTGCACAACGAGACAGTCTGAGGGGCCAACGCAGCTACACAACACAAACCTGTCCAGACCGCGCTTGTAAATCTCCTGATCCGCCCCTCCCTGCTCTGCCCTGGACTCCCCTGAGCTCAGCACCACGTTACTGGACCCTCAGCTGATGCGCTATCCTTACACTGCCATGTCACTGCAGATATAACTCGCTGTCATCCGAACTTGTTGCACCCTTGTTCATATTTGTACCTACTGTAAACTACACTGTATTTAAATACGAATCTTGCTCCATAACACCTGTAAGTCGCCTTCGATAAAGGCGTCTGCCAAACAAATAAATAAAGAAATAAATAATAATAATAACTACACAACAGAATAGCAATGAAAGAGCTCAACACAATGACACAACAGCACAATGCCATCAGAGAGGTAAACACACACACACACACTTCACACATGAACACAGCCTCCGGCACGCTCCAGTCTGGGGGTGGGGTGAGTTTGGGGGTACGCACCTCTCTCGAAGGCGTTCCTGATCTCGTTCACCTCCGACTGTGACCCTGGGACCCGGAAAATGCCCTCGTGGTGCAGCCCTGTGAGAAAACAGCACAGAAGCACCCAGGTAATACTTTTTAATATGCTTTACCAGACCCCTCTGTGCTTTACAATGCTTCCCTATGCTTTACCAGACCTCTCTGTGCTTTTACAATGCTTCCCTATGCTTTACCAGACCTCTCTGTGCTTTGCAATGCTTCCCCATGCTTTTACCAGACCTCTCTGTGCTTTTACAATGCTTCCCTATGCTTTACCACACCTCTGTGCTTTTACAATGCTTCCCTATGCTTTACCAGACCTCTCTGTGCTTTACAATGCTTCCCTATGCTTTACCAGACCCTCTGTGCTTTACAATGCATCCCTATGCTTTACCAGACCTCTCTGTGCTTTACAATGCTTCCCTATGCTTTACCAGACCTCTCTGTGCTTTTACAATGCTTCCCTATGTTTTACCAGACCCCTCTGTGCTTTACAATGCTTCCCTATGCTTGACCAGACTTTCACTGGGCTGTTCACAATGCTGTTCAGTGTGTTTTACAGGCAGTGGCTCACTCTGTGATTTATGAACCGAATGCTCTCCACCACTAGAGGGATTTTTACCAGAGCTCTGATTGAGGGAGAGAAACACAAATGTTTCCCTATGACTTTTAATAGACCTCCGGGGAGCAGCCTCTTCACACTGTATCACTGGCATGTTTTACCACTGATCGATTCTGAAGTTATTTAGCATCCCTATTGTTTTATGAAACTCTGTGGATATTAGGAATGTGTCTGTCTGCTTTTTATATGTATGTGCTTTTAACAATGCATCCCTAAACTTTACCAAATCTGTCTTTACTGTACTTTACCACAAGACTTACACCAGACCTCTGTCCTTATGAAGGTCTTCAATACCACTTTACCAGACTGTCACTAAACTGTTCCCTGCTGACCATTCTGTACTGTTCTGTAGATGCTGTTGCTGTTCAGCTGCTTTTTTCTACAGGCACTGGCCACCGCAGGTTTATGAATGTATTTTGATCTCCACCAGGGTTTGCATTCACATTACATGTGACAACAGTTTAAAAAAAAAAAAACATATAACAAATGGACTCTCTGAAAAGCAGCTCCTGGCCAGGGAGCAGACTTGAGAGAAAAGTCATAGAACTCAATCAGGAGAACAACCAAACCCATTGAAGTTATTTAGCATCAGCTATTGAGAATAGTGAAACGTTTTCAATATTAGCTTGCTTCCATCTTGTTACATTTTTATATGCTTCCCTATGCTTTAACACACCTCTCTGTGCTTTACAAACTTAAATGCTTCACCAGACCTCTCTGTACTTTACACAAGACTTCCCTATGCTTTACCAGACCTCTGTCCTTATGAAGGTCTCCCAATACTTTTTCTCCAGACTGTCACTAAACTGTTCCCTATGATTACCACATTCTGTACTGTTCTGTAGATGCTGTTGATATGCGCGGACCTTTTTTCCTCACACTGCCCAATGGCTGCCAGAATGTATTTTGATTTACAGGAGTTTGCATTCACATTGTTGGCGCACATGTGACAACAGTTTAAAAAAAAAAAACATATAACAAAACCTCTCTCAAAGCAGCTCAAAGCCAGGTACACAGACTGAGAGAAAAGTCACAGAACTTATTGAGCAACCAAACCCATTGAATTTATTTTACACTGCAGACAATGGAGCCGCGCCTCTAGTGGAACGCCAGTGGCTTTACAATGGCTCCCTATGCTTTCCCATACTTCTCTGTGCTTTACAATGCTTCCTATGCTTTACCACACCTCTCTGTGATTTACAATGCTTCCTATGCTTTACCAGACCTCTCTGTGCTTTACAATGCTTCCTATGCTTTACCAGACCTCTCTGTGTTTTACAATGCTTCCTATGCTTTACCAGACCTCTCTGTGCTTTACAATGCTTCCTATGCTTTTACCACACCTCTCTGTGCTTTACAATGCTTCCCTATGTTTTACCAGACCTCTCTGTGCTTTTACAATGCTTCCCTATGCTTTACCAGACCTCTCTGTGCTTTTACAATGCTTCCTATGCTTTACCACACCTCTGTGCTTTACAATGCTTCCTTTACAATGCAGTATTTTACCAGACCTCTGTGCTTTGCAATGCTTCCCTATGCTTGCCAGACCTCTCTGTGCTTTTACAATGCTTCCCTATGCTTTACCAGACCCTCTGTGCTTTTACAATGCTTCCCTATGCTTTACCACACCTCTCTGTGCTTTTACAATGCTTCCTATGCTTTACCACACCTCTCTGTGCTTTACAATGCTTCCCTATGCTTTACCAGACCTCTCTGTGCTTTTACAATGCTTCCTATGCTTTACCACACCTCTCTGTGCTTACAATGCTTCCCTATGCTTTACCAGACCCTCTGTGCTTTTACAATGCTTCCCCTATGCTTTACCAGACCTCTGTGCTTTACAATGCTTCCCCATGCTTTACCACACCTCTCTGTGCTTTACAATGCTTCCCTATGACTCTCTTTACCAGACCTCTCTCTACCAGGACCTCTCTGTGCTTACAATGCTTCCTATGCTTTACCGGACCTCTCTGTGCTTTTACAATGCTTCCCTATGCTTTTACCAGACCTCTCTGTGCTTTTACAATGCTTCCTAATGTTTTACCAGACCTCTGTGCTTACAATGCTTCCTATGTTTTGGACCTCTCTCTGTGCTTACAATGCTTCCCATGCTTTTACCGGACCTCCTCTCTGTTTTACAATGCTTCCCTATGCTTTACCAGACCTCTCTGTGCTTTACAATGCTTCCCTATGCTTTTACTGGACCTCTCTGTTGGCTTACAATGCTTCCCATGCTTTACCAGACCTCTCTGTGCTTTACAATGCTTCCACAATGCTTTACCAGACCTCTCTGTGCTTTACAATGCTTCCCTATGCTTTACCGGACCTCTCTGTGCTTTACAATGCTTCCTATGCTTTTGTGGACCTCTCTGTGCTACAATGGTTACAATGCTTTTACTATGCTTTACTTTTTTGACCTCTATCTGTGACCTTTACAATGCTTCCCTATGCTTTACCAGACCTCTCTGTGCTTTACAATGCTTCCCTATGCTTTACCAGACCTCTCTGTGCTTTATAATGCTTCCCTATGCTTTACCAGACCTCTCTGTGCTTTACAATGCTTCCCTATGCTTTACCAGACCTCTCTGTGCTTTACAATGCTTCCCTATGCTTTACCAGACCTCTCTGTGCTTTACAATGCTTCCCTATGCTTTACCACACCTCTCTGTGCTTTATTACAGTTTAATGTGCTTTTATGTGGGGTAAACCTGTATATAAATGAACTCATTAGATACTAATTAGCACAGATTGTGAGAGTGCAAGTTTGTTTTTTATCTACCTGAGTTCTAGACATGCGTCTCCACCTCCTGACAGAGACAGGCAGCAGAGGAGAGAGGGACAGACAAGTGGAGACAGTTAGGGGGCAGACAGGCAGAGACAGAGACACAGAGAGAGCTGAATTAAAGATAAGCTGTGAGAGTTACTGCAGCAGCGCTGGAGAAGCTGTGAGAGTTACTGCAGCAGCGCTGGAGAAGCTGTGAGAGTTACTGCAGCCTTGGGAAGCTGTGAGTTACTGCAGCAGCGCTGCAGAAGCTGTGAGAGTTACTGCAGTGCTGGAGAAGCTGTGAGAGTTACTGCAGTGCTGGAGAAGCTGTGAGAGTTACTGCAGTGCTGGAGAAGCTGTGAGAGTTACTGCAGTGCTGGGAAGCTGTGAGGCTGCAGCAGCTGGAGAAGCTGTGGGGAGTTACTGCAGCAGCTGCAGAAGCTGTGAGAGTTACTGCAGTGCTGGAGAAGCTGTGAGAGTTACTGCAGTGCTGGAGAAGCTGTGAGAGTTACTGCAGTGCTGGAGAAGCTGTGAGAGTTACTGCAGTGCTGGAGAAGCTGTGAGAGTTACTGCAGTGCTGGAGAAGCTGTGAGAGTTGCACTGCAGTGCTGGAGAAGCTGTGAGAGTTACTGCAGTGCTGGAGAAGCTGTGAGAGTTACTGCAGTGCTGGGAGAGGGGGTCGGGGGTACCTCCACAAACTGCTGCAGGTCCCCAGTAAAGAGTTTGTGGTTGTACTGGGAGCACGGCCGCTGCTTTCTGACACGCAGAGACCTGCTGGAGCACTGGAGCCTGAAACCAGCAAACAGAGTGAGGCATCGATCACAACACACAACACAATGACATCACAACACACAACACAACACAATGACATCACAACAAGATAATGACATCACAACAACACAATGACATCATAACACAATGACATTACAACACAATGACAACATGACACAATGACATCACAACAACACAATGACATCACAAGACAATGACATCACAACACAATGACATTACAACACAATGACAACACGACACAATGACAATTACAACACAATGACATCACAACAGCACAATGACACAACATCACAATGACATCACAACAACACCATGGCATCACAACACAACGACATAATGACACAACAACACGACCAAACTTAATAGAATTAAAGAGACCATCCGCACTGCAATACTGCAGTAACACTGCAGGCCAGCTTCTCACCTGGAGGGGTTGCTGTCGATCGCTTCAGCTGAAAAGGCGTGGAAATGGAAACAAAAAGAAACACAAAGAACTTTAGAATCACACTGTGATAATGCACAATATAGAATACAGAATCACAATATAGAATCACACTGTGATAATGCACTGCAATATAGAATCACACTGTGATAATGCACTGCAATATAGAATCACACACTGCAATATAGAATCACACTGTGATAATGCACTGCAATATATAGAATCACACTGTGATAATGCACTGAAATATAGAATCACACAGAATCACACTGTGATAATGCACTGCAATATAGAATCTGTGATAACACTGCTGTGATAATGCACTGCAATATAGAATCACACTGTGATAATGCACTGCAATATAGAATCACACTGTGATAATGCACTGCAATATAGAATCACACTGTGATAATGCACTGCAATATAGAATCACACTGTGATAATGCACTGAAATATAGAATCACACTGTGATAATGCATGCAATATAGAATCACACTGTGATAATGCACTGCAATAGAATCACACTGTGATAATGCACTGCAATACAGAATTACAGTGCAGAATTACACAGAATTAGACTGCAAGGTGCCACTGTATGATTCCATACTGTGCTAGACTATACTGTTCTACAATGTACTGTGCTAGACTATACTCTTCAAGACTATACTGTACTGTGCTAGATTATGCTATACTAGACTGTTCTATATAATACTGCGCTAGACTGTGCTAGACAATACTGTTCTAGACTATATTGTACTGTGCTAGACTAGACTGTTCTATGTTACACTGTGCTAGAATATACTAGACTATATTGTGTTATATTTTACTGTGCTAGACTAGACTATACTAGACTATGCTGTGCCGTACTACACTATACTGTGCTGTACTGTGCTGTACTGTGCTGTACTCTGCTATACTGCAGGGAGGGGCTGACCTTTCTCGATGGCCTCTTTGAGGAGGTCGTGTTTGGCCTGCAGTTTAGAGATCAGGCTGCTTCCACTGAGATACTCCTTCACTTTCTGAAACAGAGAGACAAGCACACAGAACACTAAAATACTGCAGAAATAGAAATCTCTCTGCTGATTGGCTCGGCCGCGCCTTGTTGCCGGGTGGATCAGAGCCCGGCAGTTGCAGGGGTTCGTCTGATTGGCCTTCCCCCTTACTCACTGTAAAGTAGAAGCTCTCAGTCTCCTGCTGATTGGCTCGCCTCTTGGCAATGTTGGGTTTGTTGCCGGGCGGATCGGAGCCGGAGCTCTTGACGGGCTCTGCCGATTGGCTGGTTTGGAGGGAGTCGGGAGAGCTGTAGTCTTCAATGCTGAACGAGTCCAGCAGGGCTCTGAGTGTCGCCTTTAGGGTCTTATTGACCTGAGAGGAGAGGACAGGAGAGGAGAGGAGAGTGAGTTATTATGGAGGTAATACTGAGTTAATACTGCAGACACACACACAGCTGTCCCCTCACCTCCTCCGTCTCCAGGCTCACGCTGGACAGACGGGACTGCAGCTGCTGGAACCGAGTCACCAGCTCGTTCCTCACCTGGGCCTCCGCGCTCACCACGCACACCTGAGGGAAGAGAGAGAGAGACACACAGGTGAGAGAGACGCACAGGTGAGAGAGAGAAGAGAGAGAGACACAGGTGAGAGAGAAGAGAGAGACACACAGGTGAGAGAGACGCACAGGTGAGAGAACATGCACAGGTGAGAGAAGAGAGAGAGACACAGGTGAGAGAGAAGAGAGAGACACACAGGTGAGAGACGCACAGGTGAGAGAGAGAAGAGAGAGACACACAGGTGAGAGAGACACACAGGTGAGAGAGACAGGTGAGAGAGAGAAGAGAGAGGCACACAGGTGAGAGAGACACACAGGTGAGAGAGAGACACAGGTGAGAGAGAGAAGAGAGAGGCACACAGGTGAGAGAGAAGATACACACAGGTGAGAGAGACGCACAGGTGAGAGAGATGCACAGGTGAGAGAGACGCACAGGTGAGAGAGACGCACAGGTGAGAGAGAGAAGAGAGAGACACACAGGTGAGAGAGACGCACAGGTGAGAGAGAGACACAGGTGAGAGAGAGACACACAGGTGAGAGAGACGCACAGGTGAGAGAAATGCACAGGTGAGAGAGAGACACACAGGTGAGAGAGAGACACACAGGTGAGAGAGACGCACAGGTGAGAGAGAGAAGAGAGAGACACACAGGTGAGAGAGACGCACAGGTGAGAGAAATGCACAGGTGAGAGAAGAGAGAGAGACACAGGTGAGAGAGAAGAGAGAGACACACAGGTGAGAGACACAGGTGAGAGAGAGAGAAGAGAGAGACACAGGTGAGAGAGACACAGGTGAGAGAGAGACACAGGTGAGAGAGAGAAGAGAGAGGCACACAGATGAGAGAGAAGATACACACAGGTGAGAGAGACACACAGGTGAGAGAGACGCACAGGTGAGAGAGACACAGGTGAGAGAGAGAAGAGAGAGAGACACAGGTGGGAGAGAGAGAGAGACACACAGGTGAGAGAGAGAAGAGAGAGACACACAGGTGAGAGAGACACACAGCTGAGAGAGAGACACAGGTGAGACAGAGAAGAGAGAGGCACACAGGTGAGAGAGAAGATACACACAGGTGAGAGAGACACACAGGTGAGAGAGACGCACAGGTGAGAGAGATGCACAGGTAAGAGAGACGCACAGGTGAGAGAGAGACACACAGGTGAGAGAGACGCACAGGAGAGAGAAGAGAGAGACACACAGGTGAGAGAGACGCACAGGTGAGAGAAACGCACAGGTGAGAGAGAGAAGAGAGAGACACACAGGTGAGACAGACACATAGGTGAGAGAAATGAGAGATACACAAGGAAGAGACAGAAAGGTGAGAGATAACAGAGACACATAGGTGAGAAGAGAGACGGACAGGTAAGAGAGACACAGGTGAGAGAGAAGAGAGAGAGACACACCCGAGACACACACACACACACACACACACACACACACAGGTGAGAGATCTCTCTTCATTACCTGGTCCCCCTCGTGCGGCTGGTATTCGAAGCGGAAGGGCAGGCAGAAGGCTGTGTGGTTCATCTCCAGAATCTTCTTCTGATCACCGGAGGGGTAGGTCCAGCACCCCCAGAACCTCCTGGGGACTGCTGCACAAGGACTGGGCAGAGAGGTACAGCCGCAGGGTCACCCCCAGGGGAGAGGTGCGGACAGATCACAGCACTGCGCAGAGGGGAGGGAGGGAGGGAGAGAGAGAGGGGGAGGGGAGAGAGGGAGAGGGGAGAGAGAGGGAGAGAGGGGGAGAGAGAGGGGAGAGAGGAAGAGAGGGGAGAGAGGGGAGAGAGAGGGAGGGAGAGGAGAGGAGGAGAGGAGGAGGAGAGGGGGAGAGAGGGGAGAGGGGAGAGGGGAGAGAGGGGGGAGAGAAGAGGGAGGGAGAGAGGGAGAGAGGGAGAGGAGGAAAGAGGGAGAGGGAGAGAGGGGAGAGGGGAGAGGGGAGAGGAGAGAGAGGGAGAGAGGAGAGAGGGAGAGGGAGGAAGAGAGGGAGATTTCCTGCTGGGGGAGGGGAGAGGGAGAGAGGAGGGAGGGGGAGAGGGAGAGAGGGGAGAGAGGGAGGAGGAGGAGAGAGAGGGGAGGGGAGGAGAGAGGGGAGGGAGGGAGGAGAGAGAGGGGAGAGATTCAGCTCTAAAAGGGGAGAGAGAGGAGGGAGAGAGGAGGGAGAGGGGAGAGAGGAAATTCAGGAGGGGAGGGGACTCTATGGGAGAGGAGGAGAGAGAGGGAGATAGGGAGAGGGTGGTAATTCAATATGTTAAGAGGGAACATTATTCAGCAGCTTTCATTTGGAGGGAGAGAGGTTCATTCTATAGGGGGGGAGATTCAATATGTTAACAAGGGAGCTTTCAGAGAGAGAGGGAGTTCATTCTATATAGAGGGGTGAGGGAGAATATGTTAAGAGGGAGGGATTGGACTCTGAAGGAGAGAGAGGGGGAGAATTCAATATGATAACAAGGGAACATTATTCAGCAGCTTTCATTGGATCTACAGCTGGGGGTTCATTCTAAAAGTTTTGATTCAATATGAACAAGGGAAAATTCAGCAGCTTTCATTGGACTCTATGAAGCACAGTGAGTTCATTCTCTATAGAGGGTGGAATTCAATATGATGGAAATTATTGTCAGTATATGGAAAACTCTATGAAGCTGGGGGTTCATTCTATGGTGTGTAATTCAACATGTTAACAAGGGGACATTCAGCAGCTTTCATTGGACTCTATGAAGCTGAGTGAGTTCATTCTATATAGGGGGTGGAATTCAATATGTTAACAAGGAACATTATTCAGCAGCTTTCATTGGACTCTATGAAGCTGAGTGAGTTCATTCTATATAGAGGGTGTGTGATTCAATATGTTAACAAGGGAACATTATTCAGCAGCTTTCATTGGACTCTATGAAGCTGAGGAGTTCATTCTATATAGAGGGTGTGTGATTCAATATATTAACAAGGGAACATTATTCAGCAGCTTTCATTGGACTCTATGAAGCTGAGGGAGTTCATTCTATATAGAGGGTGTGTGATTCAATATATTAACAAGGGAACATTATTCAGCAGCTTTTCATTGGACTCTATGAAGCTGAGGGAGTTCATTCTATATAGAGGTGTGTGATTCAATATATTAACAAGGGAACATTATTCAGCAGCTTTCATTGGACTCTATGAAGCTGAGGGAGTTCATTCTATATAGAGGGTGTGTGATTCAATATGTTAACAAGGGAACATTATTCAGCAGCTTTCATTGGACTCTATGAAGTTCTGAGGGGGAGGGTTCATTCATTGGACTCTATGGGGAGTTCATTCTATATAGAGGGTGTGATTCAATATGTTAACAAGGGAACATTATTCAGCAGCTTTCATTGGACTCTATGAAGCTGAGGGAGTTCATTCTATATAGAGGGTGTGTGATTCAATATATTAACAAGGGAACATTATTCAGCAGCTTTCATTGGACTCTATGAAGCTGAGGGAGTTCATTCTATATAGGGTGTGTGATTCAATATATTAACAAGGGAACATTATTCAGCAGCTTTCATTGGACTCTATGAAGCTGAGGGAGTTCATTCTATATAGAGGGTGTGTAATTCAATATGTTAACAAGGGAACATTATTCAGCAGCTATAAAAGTTTTGCATCCCCCTATAGAATGAATCAAAAATTGTTCAGTTCTGTCTGTGTGGTTACGAGGTGTGGGTGTGTGGGGGGGGGTGACCAATAACCAATAACCAATCACAGACCCGGCCGTTGCCACAGCGACAGGAAGGAAGTGAGGTAGAGGAAGTGGGGGCGGTCTGACTCAAAGCTCGCATCTCTGCTAATGGTTTTTTGAGTACAAACGTGGAGCTTTGATTCTCAGAGAACAGAGAGTGAGAGAGAGGGAGAAAGAGAGAGAAAGGGAGGAGGGGGGGAGAGAGGGAGAGTTCTCAGAAAGCACGTGCATTTCCGCTATTGAAACCCTGTCAGTGAACAGGAGGCCAGTGCCCTATTTTGTGCAAGAGGTGTTCAGGGATGGGAATCAGACTCCCGTTGCACAGCAGTGTGATCCAGTCCTGGTTTCACTGGGAGTTTAATAATCAGACACACCTGAGCTTGTTAGCTAGACACACTGGGGGCTGATCAAGCTGGTAGTAAAACCTGGACTGGGCGACACTGCTGTGCAATGGGAGTCGTGTTGCCCCCCCCCCTCACAGGGTCGGGTGGGGGCGTGTGTGAGCGTCATTAACCCCTTGCTGACTCACGTCTATCAGGCTGCACACGTCCTGCAGGTAGTATTTATTCATGGCTGCGTTGGCAGCGGCCAGGTTCAGCAGGTAGTCGTTACGAGCCTTCGTGCATTTCAGCTTGTTCTCCAGGAACTTAGACTGCCTCTGAGGAGAGAGACAAACACAGAGAGAGAGACACACAGAGAGAGAAAGAGAGAGAGAGAGAGAGAGAGAGAGAGAGAGAGAGAGAGAGAGACAGACAGAGAGACAGACAGAGAGAGAGACAGAGAGACAGAGAGAGAGAGAGAGAGAGAGAGAGAGAGAGAGAGAGACACGCAGAGAGACACGCAGAGAGACAGACAGAGAGAGAGACACACAGGCAGAGAGACAGACAGATAGAGAGACACACAGACAGAGAGGTCAGTAAAATAGACTCCATACACAACAGAGAATCTGCAATATCCAAATTTCATTATACAAACACACAGACTCAGTCTCTTCTAGTTTCAATACCACTGATGAAGGCACTGGAGCCCAAACGCTGGTCTGCTTGACTCGGTCTCTTCTAGTTTCAATAACACTGATGAAGGCACTAGAGCCCAAACGCTGGTCTGCTTGACTCGGTCTCTTCTAGTTTCAATCACACTGATGAAGGCACTGGAGCCCAAACGCTGGTCTGCTTGACTCGGTCTCTTCTAGTTTCATCTACAGTCACAGTAAAACAGGTTCCAATGAAAACATTTTGAGGTGTTCTTTTTTACCTTTTCTTTGAGCCTCTCCATCTTCTTCACGGAGCTCGACCGCTGCTGCTTGGCGTCAGCGCCTGATTGGCTGAGCCCCGGGTCAGCTGACTTGCCCATGTGACGTTCCTCCAGCTTCTCTGCTTCTTTCAGCTTCCCCTCTGCGCTCATGCTGTCCGTGTGGTACTGATGATAGGTCCTCATAGCCTGAGACACAACGACACACACACTGTCAACCACAGCCCCCTACATGATGAACACACTGTGCTGCAGAGAAGTCGAACGAAACCCGCTGAATAATGAAGTCTTCAAGGGGTTCAGTGCTTGGGGGTTCAATACGTACAGTCTGAAGCTCACTGGTCACTTTGAGCAGCTCTTCCTGCATCTGCAGACCGATGTCTTTGCTCTGCAAGAGAGAGAGAGAGAGAGAGAGAGGGACCGGTCAGAGGATCACGCAGGACGCTGAGAGAGAGAGAGAGATACAGAGAGAGAGAGAGAGAGAGAGAGAGAGAGAGAGAGGGATCCATCAGAGGATCACGAGGACGCTGAGAGAGAGAGAGAGAGAGAGGAGAGAGAGAGAGAGAGGGACTGAGACAGAGGATCACGCAGGGTCAGAGAGACAGAGAGAGAGAGAGAGAGGGACCGGTCAGAGGATCACGCAGGACGCTGAGAGAGAGAGAGACAGAGACAGAGAGAGAGAGAGAGACAGAGAGAGAGAGAGAGGGACCGGTCAGAGGATCATGCAGGACGCTGAGAGAGAGAGAGAGAGAGAGGGACCGGTCAGAGGATCATGCAGGACGCTGAGCTGAGAGAGAGAGAGACAGAGACAGAGAGAGAGAGAGACAGAGAGAGAGAGGGACCGGTCAGAGGATCACGCAGGACGCTGAGCTGAGAGAGAGAGAGAGAACGGGAGCATTTCATGAGTTATCAGGTTACAAAGAGTGCTGTATCAGTTGGGAACGAATCCGTTTCTGCTCCCCAAGCCATGGCACTCTCTTCAGGAGGTGTGTCCCGGCACGGGGGGGCCTGCTGTACCTTCTTGGACAGGCGGCCGGTGTCCTCTGTGATGTGACAGAGCCTCACAGCCGTGCTGTTGCTGTAGGTGTCGCTCAGGGCTGCGTGTTCCCGGCTCTCTTGTCTGGTGTGGTTCAGGATAAGGTGCCAGCAGCTCACTGAAGAGAGGAGGTCCTGCTCCTTCCTGGGGGGTGAGAGAGAGAGAGGGGGGGGGGATTAAACAGGGGCAAACTTCTCAGCCCCCTTAGAAACGTTTACCACTGTGCTTCACCAGCCCTCTCTGTGCTTTACAATGCTTCCCTATGCTTTACCAGACCTCTCTGTGCTTTACAATGCTTCCCTATGCTTTACCAGACCTCTGTGCTTTTACAATGCTTCCTATGCTTTACCAGACCTCTCTGTGCTTTACAATGCTTCCTATATTTTACCACACCTCTCTGTGCTTTACAATGCTTCCCTATGCTTTACCAGACCTCTCTGTGCTTTACAATGCTTCCCTATGCTTTACCAGACCTCTCTGTGCTTTACAATGCTTCCCTATGCTTTACCAGACCTCTCTGTGCTTTGCTTCCCAATGCTTTACCAGACCTCTCTGTGCTTTACAATGCTTCCCTATGCTTTACCAGACTCTCTCTGTGCTTTGTGCTTCCCAATGCTTTGCCACAACACTTTACAATTTATTTTCCTATGCTTTACCAGACCTCTCTGTTTTTATCTTCCTAATATTTACCAACCTCTCTGTGCTTTACAATGCTTTAATACCAGACCTCTCTGTGCTTTACAATAATGCTTTACCACACCCTCTGTGCTTTTTTGCTTCCATGCTTTTACCAGACCTCTCTGTGCTTTTACAATGCTTCCCTGTGCTTTACCAGACCTCTCTGCTTTTTAGGTGCTTCCTGTGCTTTACCAGACCTCTCTGTGCTTTACAATGCTTCCCTATGCTTTACCAGACCTCTCTGTGCTTTACAATGCTTCCCTATGCTTTATAACACTATTACATTTATTTTGATATTTTATATATTAATATTTTTATCCCTCATATATATATTTACTGTCCCCATTCTATTTTATTCTATTTGTTGCCCCACCTGGAGTTGCGGATCTTGGATGAGAATCTCTCTGCCAGCTTCTCCAGCCCTCGGGAATACTCCCCCTCGATCTCCGCCTTCCTCCGGAAGAACTCCGACAGGTCCTGCAGCAGCTGAACCCGCATCTCCACATGCAGGTCCAGAGACTTGAGCTGCTCAGCCAGCTGGGAGCGGATCTCTGGAGAGCAGAGAGAGAGAGAGAGAGAGTTTTACATCAGCTAATCTGTGGTGTGTCTGTGTCTCTTATAATATGTGTCTAAGTGTCACACACACGCGAGCACACACACACACACGCATGCGCACACGCACACTCACACACGCACACTGACACACACTCACTCCAGCCCATGCTTTCACAGTGAACACTCCATTCCATTAGCTCCTGCCAGTCCTCTCAAAACAACTCCATTTAATCAATTCGCTGGCTGTGAAAACAGCCTCCTGGGGCGAGAGCTCTTTATAGATGAGTTTTTTTTCTATCTCGACTGCCTGCAGTATTGAGTTAGATTCTCATTAAGCCCTTCATCGACATCCCTGTGGTATTTTTGCAGTTTTCCCCACGGTTATACTCTGCATTTACCATAGTTTACCCTGGTTTGCCATGTTTATTAATATGCTTTACCAGAACTCTCTGTGCTTTACAATGCTTCCCTATGCTTTACCAGACCTCTCTGTGCTTTACAATGCTTCCCCATGCTTTACCAGACCTCTCTGTGCTTTTTACAATGCTTCCCTATGCTTTTACCAGACCTCTCTGTGCTTTACAATGCTTCCCTATGCTTTACCAGACCTCTCTGTGCTTTTACAATGCTTCCCTATGCTTTACCAGACCTCTCTGTGCTTTTACAATGTTTCCCTGTTGTGCTTTTTACCACCCCTCCTCTCTGTTTTTTTTACCTATGCTTTCCTTCCCTGTGCTTTTTACAACCATACCTCTCTGTGCTTTACAATGCTTCCCCATACTCTCTGTGTTTTTACATACACATACCCACACGATACATGCACGCACACACAGAGACACACACACACACAGCCCGTGTTAATGATGGGTCTGTACTGCATAATCAGTCTCGCTCCTCTTTCTGAAATTCTCCTGAGTGTCATCTCAAATTACAAGTCAGGACTGATCCCTCTGAGCAATTATCTATCTGCTCACTTCCCTGGAGAATAACACAGAGAGAGAGAGACACACACACACACTGACCTACAGAGAGAGAGAGAGACACACACACACCTACAGAGAGAGAGAGACACACACACACACACTGACCTACAGAGAGAGAGAGACACACACACACACTGACCTACAGAGAGAGAGAGACACACACACACCTAGAGAGAGACACACACACACATACACACACACACCTACAGAGAGAGAGAGAGACACACACACACACACACACACACTGACCTAGAGAGAGAGAGAGAGACACACACACACTGACCTACAGAGAGAGAGAGAGACACACACACACCTACAGAGAGAGAGAGAGAGAGAGACACACACACACACACACCTACAGAGAGAGAGAGAGACACACACACACACACCTACAGAGAGAGAGAGAGACACACACACACATACACACACACCTACAGAGAGAGACACACATACACACACTGACCTACAGAGAGAGAGAGACACACACACACACACACACCTACAGAGAGAGACACACACACACACTGACCCAGAGAGAGAGAGAGACACACACACACCTACAGAGAGAGAGAGAGAGAGACACACACACACACCTACAGAGAGAGAGAGACACACACACACACACACTGCAAGTTTCAGTCCAACCCCAATTTCAAGCTTCTCGATCTCTGTGTTACAAAACTAACCATTCCACTAAGAGCTGAACTTCCCTTTCCCAGCGATCCTTCTGAAAGTCTCTTTGTGAAGCAAAGTGAAAGAGAGTCTCTGTGCTTTCACATCACAGTATAATAAAGCATAAAGCATGGTAAAGCATAGGGAAGCATTGCAAAGCACAGAGAGGTCTGGTAAAGCATAGGAAGCAAAGCACAAGAGGTGTGGTAAAGCAGAGGTCATTAAAGCACAAGAGGCTGGTAAAATAGGGATTGTAAAGCACAGAGGTCTGGTAAAGCATAGGAAGCATTGTAAAGCACAGAGAGGTCTAATAAAGCATAAGGGAAGCATTGTAAAAGCACAGAGGGAAGCATTGTAAAGCACAGAGAGGTCTGGTAAAGCATAGGGAAGCATTGCAAAACACAGAGAGGTCTGGAAGCATTGTAAAGCACAGAGAGGTAATAAAGCATAGGAAGCATTGTAAAGCACAGAGAAGGTCTGGTAAAGCATAGGGAAGCATTGTAAAAGCACAGAGGTCTAGGAAGCATAGGGAAGCACAGAGAGGTCTGGTAAAGCATGGGAAGCATTGTAAAAGCACAGAGAGGTCTGGTCAAAGCATAGGGAAGCATTGCAAAGCACAGAGAGGTCTGGTAAAGCATAGGGAAGCAGAGGTCTGTAAAGCACAGAGAGGTGTGGCACAGAATAGGTGGGTAAAGCATAGGGAAACATTGTAAAGCACAGAGGTCTGGTAAAACATAGGGAAGCATTGCAAAAGCACAGAGAGGTGTGGTAAAGCATAGGGAAGCATTGTAAAAGCACAGAGAGGTCTGGTAAAGCATAGGGAAGTATTGTAAAAAGCACAGAGAGGTCTGGTAAAGCATAGGGAAGCATTAAAAAAGCACAGAGAGGTGTGGTAAAGCATAGGGAAGCATTGTAAAAGCACAGAGAGATCTGGTAAAGCATAGGGAAGTATTGTAAAGCACAGAGAGGTCTGGTAAAGCATAGGGGAAGCATTGAAAAGCACAGAGAGGTCTGGTAAAGCATAGGAAGCATATAAAAGAAAAAACACAGAGGTCTGGTAAAGCATAGGGAAGCATTATAAAACACAGAGAGGTTTGGTAAAGCATAGGGAAGCATTGTAAAGCACAGAGAGGTCTGGTAAAGCATAGGGAAGTATTGTAAACACAGAGAGGTCTGGTAAAAGCATAGGAAGCATTGAAAAGCACAGAGGTCTGGGAAAGCATAGGGAAGCATAGTAAAAGCACAGAGAGGTCTGGTAAAGCATAGGGAAGCATTATAAAGCACAGAGAGGTCTGGTAAAAGCATAGGGAAGCATTGTAAAGCACAGAGAGGTCTGGTAAACTTATAGGGAAGTATTGTAAAGCACAGAGAGGTCTGGTAAAGCATAGGGAAGCATTGAAAAGCACAGAGAGGTCTGGTAAAGCATAGGGAAGCATTGTAAAGCACAGAGAGGTCTGGTAAAGCATAGGGAAGCATTGTAAAGCACAGAGAGGTCTGGTAAAGCATAGGGAAGCATTGTAAAGCACAGAGAGGTGTGGTAAAGCATAGGGAAGCATTGTAAAGCACAGAGAGGTCTGGTAAAGCATAGGGAAGCATTGTAAAGCACAGAGAGGTGTGGTAAAGCATAGGGAAGCATTGTAAAGCCAGTAGACTTACCTTTGACCTGAGTCTCATATTCAGCAATAGTGCCTTTCTCCTTTCTCAGCTTGACGTGTGAAGACATGGCTGGAACGCCCGTCCGTCCGTCTGTCTGACTGTCTGTCCGTCCGTCCGTCCGTCTCCGCTGGTTCTCTTCTGAGGTTGATTACCAGCCTCTCCTTCTAAAAAAAATAAAAACAAAACAAAACATAGATCCAGCCCTCTGAAATGTCTTTATAATATATAGCACTAGACCCTGATATTGATGTGATCCAGCCCTCTGAAATGTCTTTATAATATATAGCGCTAGACCCTGATATTGATGCGATCCAGCCCTCTGAAATGTCTTTATAATATACAGCACTAGACCCTGATATTGATGTGATCCAGCCCTCTGAAATGTCTTTATAATATACAGCACTAGACCCTGATATTGATGCGATCCAGCCCTCTGAAATGTCTTTATAATATACAGCACTAGACCCTGATATTGATGCGATCCAGCCCTCTGAAATGTCTTTATAATATACAGCACTAGACCCTGATATTGATGCGATCCAGCCCTCTGAAATGTCTTTATAATATAAAGCACTAGACCCTGATATTGATGCGATCCAGCCCTCTGAAATGTCTTTATAATATACAGCACTAGACCCTGATATTGATGCGATCCAGCCCTCTGAAATGTCTTTATAATATATAGCGCTAGACCCTGATATTGATGCGATCCAGCCCTCTGAAATGTCTTTATAATATACAGCACTAGACCCTGATATTGATGTGATCCAGCCCTCTGAAATGTCTTTATAATATACAGCACTAGACCCTGATATTGATGCGATCCAGCCCTCTGAAATGTCTTTATAATATACAGCACTAGACCCTGATATTGATGCGATCCAGCCCTCTGAAATGTCTTTATAATATACAGCACTAGACCCTGATATTGATGCGATCCAGCCCTCTGAAATGTCTTTATAATATACAGCGCTAGACCCTGATAGTGATGTGATCCAGTCCTCTGAAATGTCTTTATAATATACAGCACTAGACCCTGATATTGATGCGATCCAGCCCTCTGAAATGTCTTTATAATATACAGCACTAGACCCTGATATTGATGCGATCCAGCCCTCTGAAATGTCTTTATAATATACAGCACTAGACCCTGATATTGAGGCGATCCAGCCCTCTGAAATGTCTTTTTTATACAGCACTAGATATATTGATGCGATCCAGCCCCTGAAATGTCTTTATAATATACAGCACTAGACCCTGATATTGATGCGATCCAGCCCTCTGAAATGTCTTTATAATATACAGCTAGACCCTGATATTGATGCGATCCAGCCCTCTGAAATGTCTTTATAATATATAGCACTAGACCCGGATATTGATGCGATCCAGCCCTCTGAAATGTCTTTATAATATATAGCACTAGACCCTGATATTGATGTGATCCAGCCCTCTGAAATGTCTTTATAATATATAGCACTAGACCCTGATATTGATGTGATCCAGCCCTCTGAAATGTCTTTATAATATATAGCACTAGACCCTGATATTGATGCGATCCAGCCCTCTGAAATGTCTTTATAATATATAGCACTAGACCCTGATATTGATGCGATCCAGCCCTCTGAAATGTCTTTATAATATATAGCACTAGACCCTGATATTGATGCGATCCAGCCCTCTGAAATGTCTTTAATAATATATAGCACTAGACCCTGATATTGATGTGATACAGCCCCTCTGTGCTTTACAATGCTTCCCTATGCTTTACCAGACCTCTCTGTGCTTTACAATGCTTCCCTATGCTTTACCAGACCTCTGTGCTTTTACAATGCTTCCTATGCTTTACCAGACCTCTCTGTGCTTTACAATGCTTTATGCTTTACCAGACCTGCTTGCTTTACAATGCCCTATGCTTTTACCAGACCTCTCTGTGCTTTTTACAATGCTTCCCTATGCTTTACCAGACCTCTCTGTGCTTTACAATGCTTCCTATGCTTTACCACACCTCTCTGTGCTTTACAATGCTGTCAATGTGCCATTACACGTTGCTCAGTGCAAACCAGATTTAGACATCTTCACTGGAGTTTACAACAGCTTCCAGTTTGTTTCTGTCTATTCAGACCTTTCCTGTGTTTAAATGCATAAATGCATAGATAAATAAATAAATAAATGCCAGCCAGCCTGACACTTTCTTTTAAGCAGTTTGACCTCTTGAAACGCAGCGAATGAACATACCTCTATGCCTTTCCTGCCAGCTCATTTGAATTGCTGCCACAAAAGTGTTGGAAACCACCGCTCTCTGTACAGACAGGCAGACGCTTTACAACGCACGCACGCACGCACCCTGTGCACACACACACACACTGTACACACACGCACGCACGCACTCACGTGCACACACACACACACTGTACACGCACACACAATGCTTTTACAATGCTTCCCATGTTTTACACACAGACCTCTCTGTGCTTTACAATGCACACACCCTGTACACTTTTTACCAGACCTCTCACACACACACACAATGCTTCCTGTGCTTTACCAGACACACCTCTGTGCTGTACCATGCTGTCAGTGTGCTTTACCAGACCTCTCTGTGCTGTACCATGCTGTCAATTTGCTTCATTACACGTTGCTCAGTGCAAACCAGATTTAGACATGGCTCTCTTCACACAGGAGTTTACAACAGCTTGCACAGTTTCCTGTTTCTGTCTATTCAAATTACTGCACCCTTTTCCTGTGTTAAAATAAATGCATAAATACATACATAAATAAATAAATAAATGCCAGCCAGCCTGACACTTTCTTTAAGCAGTTTGACCTCTTGAAACGCAGCGACAGTGAACATACCTCAGTGTGCCTTTCCTGCCAGCTCATTTGAATTGCTGCCACAAAAGTGTTGGAAACCACCGCTGGGTGAAATACAGACAGGCAGACGCCTCCACACACACACGCACGCACACACGCACGCACGCACGCACACACACACACACTGTACACACACACGCACGCACGCACGCACGCACGCACACACACACAGTACACATTGCACTGTAAATCTTCCCAGATCGCACGCACGCACGCGTGGGGAAAAACAAACACGCACGCACAGTAAACATCCACGGGCTGCTTCGATCCACAATTCCTGTTCTTCACACACATTCCTGTTTAAAATCAATTCCTCTTCCCTTTCCATCAATTCATCAACACATCACTGATCAGAATTGCAATCAATCAATTCCTTCGAAGGAACATGGAGACACACTGACACACACACACACACACACACACTGAGACACACTCACTGAAACACACACACACACACACTGAGACACACGCACACACACACACACACACTGAGACACACTCACTGAAACACACACACACACTGAGACACACGCACACACACACACACTCACTGAAACACACACTGAGACGCACACACACACACACACTGAGACACACACTGAAACACACACACACACACTGAGACACACACACACACACACACACACTGAGACACACTCACTGAAACACACACACACTGAGACACACACACACACACACACACACTGAGACACACACACACACACACACACTGAGACACACACTGAAACACACACACACACACACACACACACTGAGACACACTGAAACACAAACACACACACACACACACACACACAGACACACACACACACACACACTGAGACACACACACACACACACACACACACTGAGACACACACACACACACACACACACACACAGACACACACACACACACTGAGACACACACACTGAGACACACACACACACACACACTGAGACACACACACACACACACACACTGAGACACACACACACACACACACACACACACTGAGACACACACAGACACACACACACACACACACACACACACACACACACACACACACACACACACACACACACACACACACACACACACACACACACACACACACACACACAGACACACACACTGAGACACACGCACACACACACACACACACACACACACACACACTGAGACACTCACTGAAACACACACACACACACACACACACACACACACACACACACACACACACACACACACACACACACACACACACACACAGACACACACAACAAGTTTTGATTGTAATACTGCACTAAAAAACTTCATAAATTCAACGGCAAACGTTTCCACTAGAAGTCTTTCTCAGCGTCTTCAATAGAAACACTGAAAGAAACTTCATAAATTCAACGGCAAGCATTTCCACTAGAAGTCTTTCTCAGCGTCTTCAATAGAAACACTGAAAGAAACTTCATAAATTCAACGGCAAACGTTTCCACTAGAAGTCTTTCTCAGCGTCTTCAATAGAAACACTGAAAGAAACTTCATAAATTCAACGGCAAACGTTTCCACTAGAAGTCTTTCTCAGCGTCTTCAATAGAAACACTGAAAGAAACTTCATAAATTCAACGACAAGCGTTTCCACTAGAAGTCTTTCTCAGCGTCTTCAATAGAAACACTGAAAGAAACTTCATAAATTCAACGGCAAACGTTTCCACTAGAAGTCTTTCTCAGCGTCTTCAA
>CM072715.1:4338818-4341318 GCA_036884735.1 Huso huso | reverse complement strand
CTGTGCTTTACAATGCTTCCCTATGCTTTACCAGACCTCTCTGTGCTTTACAATGCTTCCCTATGCTTTACCAGACCTCTCTGTGCTTTACAATGCTTCCCTATGCTTTACCAGACCTCTCTGTGCTTTACAATGCTTCCCTATGCTTTACCAGGCCTCTGTGCTTTACAATGCTTGCCTATTACCAACCTCTCTGTGCTTTTCTATGACCAGACCTCTGTGCTTACGCTATTAAAATGTTTGTGCTTTAATCAGGCATCATAAACAACCTCTAAAAAGTCTCGTGTGTTTGAGCAGGTGTGGCTCTGTGTTCCTGTTTTAAATGAATTGCAGGTGTTGCTTATTAAAGTCATCAATCATCTCTAATTTGTTTTCCCAGGTTTTCTGTTCCAGTGGTTTGATTTTCGTACCTGCAGCAAAATCAACGCCGCAGAAGCAACGGCGTTCTTCTGATAGATTTATTATTTTATTTATTTAGTTTTTCTCTCATTGTGTTTTTCTCTTTGCTTTTCAAACCACAAGATTCTGGTCTCGAAACTGAAAGTTAAACTCGAATCAAAAACTCCCTGGTTTTTGGTTACCAATTTTTTACGATGATTGGAACATGATGGGTTTTTTTATGGTCTAAAAGCTGCGGTTTGAGGTTTTTACCCCTCACCCTCCCCTCACCCCTCACCCCTCACCCCTCACCCCTCTGAAACGACTAAAGGGAACCCCCTAATATTATGGTATGCTGTTTCAATTCAGGATTGCTGTTAACCCTGATGCAAGCATCCCACAGTGGAAACACAGACACACACAGCTATAGATGCACACTCGCAAAGAGACACTGAGACACACACACACACAACACACTGAGACACATTCACTGAGACAGAGACACACACTCACTGACAGAGACACTGAGACACACACACACACACACACTGACACACATTCATTGAGACAGAGACACACACTCACTGACAGAGACACTGAGACACACACACACTGAGACATTCATTGAGACAGAGACACACACTCACTGACAGAGACACTGAGACACACACACTGACACACATTCATTGAGACAGAGACACACACTCACTGACAGAGACACTGAGACACACACACACTGAGACATTCATTGAGACAGAGACACACACTCACTGACAGAGACACTGAGACACACACACACTGAGACACATTCATTGAGACAGACACACACACACACACACTCACACACACATTCAGACAGACACACACACCGACACACATTCACTGAGACAGAGACACACACTCACTGACAGAGACACTCTGAGACACACACACACAGAAAGACACACACACCAAGACAGACACACACACACTGAGACACAAACACACACAAGTTCAGCTGTGTCCGTGGACTTGCTCAATCTCTCTCACAATCACACATGTTAACATAATCTCACACACAGTAAGTTCAGCAGATTTCTCTCTCTCTCTCTCTCTCTCTAGGGCTGCCTGTTTCCAGCTGACACAGTGACAGTGTGTGTGACCTACTTCACCAGCGCCTGACCCTGTTAACTCTTTTCTTCCCTGGGGATCTCCCCGCACCTGTCTAGTGAAGCCTAGTCTGTCTGTCTGTCATACAAACAGTGCAAGAGAACGAATCTCAACGCGATCAGAGGGGAGACACCCGACACGTAGAAACATATTATAAGAGACACAGACACACCACAGATTAGCCGATACAAAACTGAGGGAGCGGGGAGAGAGAGGAGAGGAGGGACCAGACACGCAGAAACACACACGAGAAGAAAGACAAAAAAAAGTGTGAAGTACAGAGCATTTTATTTCAATCAGAAAAAAAAAAAAAAAAATGTCTAGCACTGCCACCTAGTGGCCTTTCAGGGCAAACACAGGCACAACAACAACAATGTTTAAAGCTATTTGACATCACACGTCTATATAAATCAATAAAATAATTTTATTTAAATAATTTTTTTTTACTCTTTCGCTGGTCTGTCTGTCTGTCTCTCTGGCGGTGATGACATCACGGTCGATGACATCACGCTATTTGACAACACGCTTCGATATAAATCAATGAAAAAAAAAAAAAAAAGTTACTCCCTTGCATTTGATTTTAAAAATAAATCCCTCCTCTCCCCCAACCCCCGGCGGTGATGACATCACGTCGATGACGTCACTAGCGATGGCTGTGCTTGATGGCGAGCTGCAGCCACGGCTCCCGGACGAGCTGCAGCGACCTCAGAGCGTCGACGAGCTGGCAGCGAGCATTCCCCACGAACGAGTTCGACAGGAAGGCAGGGAGCCCCCCGATACCGTCCCGCAGAGTGTAGAGGGGAACACGAACCAGACCCATCACCTAGAGAGAGGGAGAGAGGAGTGAGAGAGGCAGGGAGCCCCCCGACACCGTCCCGCAGAGTGTAGAGGGGAACACGAACCAGACCCATCAGAGTGTGAGGGGAACAACCAGACCCATCAGAGAGAGAGGGAGAGAGGAGTGAGAGAGGCA
>CM072715.1:4311318-4333818 GCA_036884735.1 Huso huso | reverse complement strand
CCATGTTGGCTCCACTCTAGTTTGTTTAGATGTTGTGTCGTGAACTCCTGTCTTTAGCACTTTTTATTTTATTTAATTGCCACAATTACCCTAAAACCAGCTTCCTGTTCCACCAAATACCCTTTCACCTGGAATTAATAAAATATAGAAGCAATATTGTGTTTTCACACATTTTATTTTTAATCATCACTTTCAAAATAATTAACAAGTTTAATACACAGCTCTGCAGTGTTGAGTGGAGTTCTCTTTCTTAACAGAAACACTGAAAGAAACTTCATAAATTCAACGGCAAGCGTTTCCACTAGAAGTCTTTCTCAGCGTCTTCAATAGAAACACTGAAAGAAACTTCATAAATTCAATGGCAAACGTTTCCACTAGAAGTCTTTCTCAGCGTCTTCAATAGAAACACTGAAAGAAACTTCATAAATTCAACGGCAAACGTTTCCACTAGAAGTCTTTCTCAGCGTCTTCAATAGAAACACTGAAAGAAACTTCATAAATTCAACGGCAAATGTTTCCACTAGAAGTCTTTCTCAGCGTCTTCAATAGAAACACTGAAAGAAACTTCATAAATTCAATGGCAAACGTTTCCACTAGAAGTCTTTCTCAGCGTCTTCAATAGAAACACTGAAAGAAACTTCATAAATTCAATGGCAAACGTTTCCACTAGAAGTCTTTCTCAGCGTCTTCAACAGAAACACTGAAAGAAACTTCATAAATTCAACGGCAGACGTTTCCATTAGAAGTCTCTCCGTGTCTTCAATAGAAATATTTCAATTTGAAATGAAAGACTTCTAGTGGAAACGTTCCTCATTGAATTTATGAAGCCTCTCTCTCTCTCTCTCTCTCCCCGCTGTATGTCTCATTAATTACTGCGTTATATTTATCATCATTAATTATCTATGATCTCTAAGAAGCCGAATCGGACGCCTCTGAGCTGTCCTTCAGGTCTGTGCTCTCCGTCGTCTCGCTCGCGTCCTTGCTGTCCCCCCCGCTGTCCTCCTGACCCCCCTGTTTCCCAGGGTGCACTGCTCCAGCCCCCCCTCCGCCACTGCACTTGTCGTCACGGCAACACTCCGCCCCGCCTCCCACCCCCAGGTGGTTTGATCTGCGGATCTCCGAGGCACTGCTGAACTCGGGTCCGACTCTGTCCATCTCCTCAGGGTGCTTTTGCAGCTAAGACAAGGTTTGAGAGAGAGAGGGAGGGAGGAGGAGAAGGGGGGGGAGAGAGGGAACAGAGAGATTCAGTGTTAGAGTTGTTAGTTTCTATTGTCAAGCTAATTTCAAAGTTTCTTCATTAAAAAAAATATATATATATGACCTGTATATCTTTGATAAGGGTTACACACTAGAGGTCTGTCTTTATCCCACTGTCTCTCAGCCCCGCCCCTCCCCTCTCTCGCAGCCCCGCCCCCTTGCAGCCCCGCCCCTCCCCTCTCTCGCAGCCCCGCCCCTCCCCTCCCTCGCAGCACCGTCCCTCTCGCTGCCCCTCCCCCCTCTCGCTGCCCCTCCCCTCCCCTCTCTTGCAGCCCCGCCCTCCCCTCTTGCAGCCCCGCCCCTCCCTCTCGCAGCCCCGCCCCTCCCCTCTCTCGCAGCCCCGCCCCTCCCTCCTCCCGCCGTCCCTCGTACCTCGTCTGCCAGCACTGCCAGGTCTCTCTTCATGGCGAAGGCGTCCTCACCGTCAGCATAGTACTTGGGCTCCACCTCGCTGATCCTGAGAAACAGAGAGAGAGAGACAGGGAGAGGTAACACACACACACACACACACACACACACACACACACACTATCACAATAATAATAATAATAATAATAATAATAATAATAATAATTTTACTTACTGAAATTTCAGTGTGTTGGAGTACAGGTGCAGAGCGGCCCGATTACTGGGGGAAAAAAAAAACACACATTAAACTCTGAAACCACAACAAAAGGGTTTTCATTCCCAGCTGATTGATCTCAGAACCTTATCAAGTCGGGTCTTAAAGGATCCCAGTGATTCAGCATCGACAGCGTGGCTCGGTAACCCACGGCAACCCCTTCTCCTTCCCTCTCAAACTATACACTGGTGAAGGCACTGGAGCCCAAACGCTGGTCTGCTTGACTCGGCCTCTTCTAGTTTCAATCACACTGATGAAGGCACTGGAGCCCAAACGCTGGACTGCTTGACTCGGTCTCTTCTAGTTTCAATAACACTGATGAAGGCACTGGAGCCCAAACGCTGGTCTGCTTGACTCGGTCTCTTCTAGTTTCAATCACACTGATGAAGGCACTGGAGCCCAAACGCTGGTCTGCTTGACTCGGTCTCTTCTAGTTTCAATCACACTGATGAAGGCACTGGAGCCCAAACGCTGGTCTGCTTGACTCAGTTTCCTCTGATTTTGGCTCTGGAGGAGACTCTGGGTTCGGTTCTGGGTTCTGGTTCTAGAGGAGGGCTGGTTCTCTTACCTCTTGCGCACATGCAGAGACACGTATTTTGCGTTGAAGTTCTCCATCATGGCGCGGGATGCCTGGTCCATCAGCTTCTGAGCCAAACCCAGACGTCTGTGTGAGCGCTTCACAGCCTGGAAACGAAGAGAGCAGAGGGGAGGTGAAGAGGGGAGGAGGAGGGGAGGAGGAGGAGAGGGGAGGTGAAGAGGGGAGAAGAGGAGAGGGGAGGAGGAGAGGGTGAAGAGGAGGGGAGGAGAGGAGAAGAGAGGGGAGGTGAAGAGGGGAGAAGAGAAGAGGAGACGTGAAGAGGAGAGGAGAGGGGAGATGAAGAGGAGAGGAGAGGGGAGAAGAGAAGGGGTGAAGAGGGGAGGAGAGGAGGTGAATAGGACAGGAGAGGGGAGAGGTGAATAGGGGAGGGGAGGTGGAAAGGAGAGGAGAGGAGAGGGGAGGTGAAGAGGAGACGGGAGGTGAAGAGGAGAGGTGAATAGGGGAGGAGAGGAGGGGAGGAGATGGAAGGAGAGGGGAGGTGAAGAAGAGAGGACAGGGAGGACTCACCAGGGACGTGATGTGACCGTGTGGGATGTCATCCGGGTCTTCCTCCCTGCAAAACAAACACAGGACCTGAAGCCCCTTCCACACCGGGACACGTTGCTCCCGGGTCGGTCCTGCTGCCTGGATCTTTGTCTATGTTTTGCCCTGGCCTTGTAGGGAGTGACCGGCTTTTCAGAACTCAGAGTGCAGCTGTGACCTCGGGACAGGTGATAACACACTCCTGTTTTTCGCTGAAATTGTTTCTGCTTAAGAAGCTGTTTAGAGTCGTGTATACAAACCACAATCACCCCAATTGAAACGGGTTCTAAAACCATTTACTTTTGTTACAAATAATAACAATATCTTTATTTTTTCATATATAGCGCCTTTCATAGTGGACCCCCATCACAAAGCGCTTTACAGAGGCAGGCTGTGAACTGTGCATTATATGCAGAGTCACTTCCAATAGGACATTGATTTAACATCTCATCCGTGGGACGGAGCACAAGGAGGTGAAGTGACTTGCTCAGGGTCACACACAGCGAGTGGGATTTGAACCCGGGGACCTTCTGGTGACAAGCCCCTGGACTTTAACCACTGGACCACACAGCCTCCATAAGATCACATGCAGCAGATCCATCCATTAGTGTTCAATACAAGCTCGCAAAACACAAGCCAGGCCAATCAATAATCTGTTTATTGGTTAACTTTTAATAACATACATATATATATATATATACCTTTTTTTAATAAGTTATTGCTGGACTTACATTTTAGCCAGGACATAGCCCACTATTTTCCCGTTTTCATCTTCAGCGATGTAGGAAAGCTAGAGAGAAAGAGAGAGAGAGAGAGAGAGAACGAGAGAGAGAGAGAATTAGGAGGGGTAGAAACAGATGCATTTCCTGCTGTCCGTCTCTAAATACAAAGAAACGAGGGAAAAAATATCTCATAAAATTCAGGAGTCTAGTGGCAAATGTTATACTCCTTCCCGACACTGAAAGATTACAAATCCTTCTGGGAGAGGAGAAGCGAAGCAGACAGCTGAACTCGGTATGGATTTGAATATATATTTTCCTCCTCTTTCAGTGAGGCGTTTATTTTCTGTATTGTAATATTGTAACACAGGGATGCTTTGACAATACTCATGTCATGCCATTAGCGCAGATTTTGAATTTTAAACTTCAGAGAAGCAGTTTGGGAATTTTAACCAGAAGGCACAGCTCACGATTAGCAAAACCGTACCGATTCACCGTGTACCGTTTGCCTTGAGCGCGTCGTTGTAGTTAAAGAACTACAGCTCCCAGCATCCCTCGCCGTCGCGGCAGGTGAAGAGGCATGCTGGGAAGTGTAGTTCTAAGCCGGAGCTGTATGTTTTCAGTGCTAAATGTAGTTTTACCTGCGGCCAGGACAGCCCGTGGTACAAGTAATATTTCATCTGGTAGTTCTCTGGCAGGCACAGCAGATTACAGTGCTGCATGTTCATGAGATCATCCGGCTGAGAGACAGAGAGAGAGACACACAGAGAGAGAGATGATATCATAACATAATCCGACTCCTATTGCACAGCAGTGTCACCCAGTCCAGGTTTTACTACCAGCTTGATCAGCCCCCAGTGTGTCTAGCTAACAAGCTCAGGTGTGTCTGATTATTAAACTCCCAGTGAAACCAGGACTGGATCACACCGCTGTGCAGCGGGGAGTCTGATTCCCAGCCCTGCATGCATTGCCCTTCCGGCATTACAAATACTACGGTCGGTTTTTTCAGTAACCGGTCCTGCCGATAGACCGTCGCTGCAGGCCGGCGTCTAACTGACTTTATCCCGAGGCCTTTGGGCCTTCCCCAGTCGTTGTAAAGTAATGTCCGTACCAAGGTAACGTGAAATAAAACGCGTTTAAGCGCAGCAGCACAGCAGACTACAACCGCCCTTTTACAAAACATAAACGCGACCTTATTTTGAATTAAAACTACAAATAACACATAATCGCTGCTGTTTACAACAAGTACAAAAAATGATTAAAAAAAAAACAAAAAACGCCGGTTACTTACTCTCGCGTTTCGGATATTCATTTTCTTCTGTGTTTTCGTTTTAAATCACAATTCATTTAGGTTTTTTTTATTATTATTATTATTATTATTATTATTTTTATTTTTTACTTGAACTTTCCCGACCCGAACCACGAGGAGCCGAAGAGCGTACCGGCTCTCTAATCCAATCAGAGCCCAGTGAACCGGCTCTCTAATCCAATCAGAGCCCAGTGTACCGGCTCTCTAATCCAATCAGAGCCCAGTGTACCGGCTCTCTAATCCAATCAGAGCCCAGTGTACCGGCTCTCTAATCCAATGTACCGGCTCTCTAATCCAATCAGAGCCCAGTGTACCGGCTCTCTAATCCAATCAGAGCCCATCGTACCGGCACTCTAATCCAATCAGAGCCCAGCATTCACCCTTACGTGATTACCAATTGACCAATCAGTAGCGCTCATCTCTGACTGACACGCTCGTGATTGACACATAGTGTAACCAATGCAGAGGCAGGCAAGTCGGTCCTCCCCGCTTGTAGGCGGGGTTAGAGAGATACTGCATCAATAAACAATTACAATTGTATGTTCCCATTTTAATTAGACATACTATTTAAAGGAACATTTGTACATATTCAATTACTTTTTTTTTTTCCTTTAAATAATTTAAGCAACCCGTCGCACGTTATACTGTATGTAAAAAAGACGATTTTTACAAAAAAAAATACAATTTTACAAATTTATGTAAAATAATAATAATAATAATAAAATAATAATAATAATAATAATAAATAAATAAATAAATAACAGATGATTTCTTATAGAGAGATCTATTCACGTTGTACTTTGTACACCTTTAATATTACAAACAAAACAGAAACGTGGCATGGCGTGGATTATTTTTTGTGATACAAGCGCCCCCTCTTGTGGCAGAATTTAGGAATTGCATTGGACAATATTTTGTGTGATACAAGCGCCCCCTCTTGTGGCAGAATGTAGGAATTGCATTGGACAACATTTAATTTGCAATAGAAACATACGGGTCGCAAAATTGCATTGAAGTCTAAGTCGGGAATGAAATAATTTGCCAGGAAGTTACAGTTTATTTATTTTTAATGATAACAAACACCCTCAAAAACAACAAACAGCTTTTTTTTTATCCTAGGGGAATCAGGATCCAACAGGATACTCATCAGTCACTAGAAATATACTTGATGAAGAAAAGCCATTGATAAACTGAAAACGCACTGTTTTAATTACATACTATATCTTCAGATATTAACAGAACACATTGATTTATAAAATAAATATAGAAATAAATATATAAATTATGAATTATGCCTCAAAATATAAAATGTAACTCAATGTCATTGATATTTTAATGTATTTGTAAAATAATAATAATAATAATAATAATAATAATAATAATAATAATAAGTAACTGCGTGATAAATTTCGACTTGGACTTCAATGCAATTTAGCGACCCGTGTATTTTCTATTACAAATAGTCGTGTGCAATTCCTACATTCTGCCACAAGAGGGCAGAGTGTATCACAAAAAAAAAAAAATCAATGGTCATTTATCGTGAATTCCCATATGGTCTAGCGGTTAGGATTCCTGGTTTTCACCCAGGCGGCCCGGGTTCGACTCCCGGTATGGGAATGACATATTTTTATTTATTTAAAATATATTTATTTATTTAAACTATTTTAATTTAAAAGCCGTAATTAACGTATTTAATGTTACAGAACACGTTTAAAACACATGATTTCTTACATCAAATTCAGATAGTATAGGTATATATTTGATTTCAAAATGTAATCATTCACAAATATGCTTATATAATGTAGAAAACACACGTTTAAAAAACGAAAAGCTAATATTGAAATATATTTGAAGCATGCCGGCGCTCCTTAATTCTCTCCTATCCGCTCGCTTATTTTAAACGCAACGAAGGACCTTAATTTAGTACAATTTATCGCGCATACAGCAGCAGTTCTGTGAAGCCTCGTCGTGAATATTGCATGTGACCGAATAGGGAACGTATCGTGAATACGTGACGTCTGTCACATTGTGTTAGGCGAGCCTCCCCTCCTCCTCCTCCACTCCTCCACTACTGTCCTTCAAACAAAGCGACAGAATAATAATTAAAATGCAAACAACAGTAAGGATGCAGGCCATTCTAACACACGAGTGACAGACACGCCTCCTTCCGTGCAATTACCCCCAGGCGTTGCCGTGGGTAACCAAGTATGTGACGCCCCTCCCTCCCCTGGGTAGGAGGGGGAGGGGACAGAACGCATATATGCAAATCAGACAGGTGAGTTCCGAGACAGGTTTAGTTGAAGTATATTCATCTTGGTCTATTAGGACTTGGCGCACTCAAAAAAGCAAACCGAAAAAACCGTCGGCTTACGTTCTCGCTTTTAATGGGTATTATTAAACCAACGATTATTACGTTTTTATTTCAGTGTGTGTAAAAACAGAAAAACAATCGAACCAAGGACGTGTGTTTATATATTTATGTATGTATGTATTTATTTACAAGACGTTGTTTTAAATAGGCTTCAGAGGCCGCGACAAATACACGCTTTCTTTTCATTTCTCTCGCTCTTTATTTATATATATATTTTGAATTACGGTTTTTTTTTTCAACTATGGAATCGTTTTCATCCACACTAAAAATCGGGAAGAAAAACTACTCCGGGCTGCTCAGTTGGCGGCTGTTCAAATGGACAGAACTGAACAAGAGGAACGAAGAGAAAACAGGTATATTGCACCCATTATTATTATTATTATTATTATTATTATTATTATTATTATCAGCTTCAATCGCAATATCTCTGATCATTATTGTAGCATTGCCATTGTGTAGTGCCTCTGTCTGTCTGTCTGTCTGTCTGTCTGTCTGTCTAATACACAGCCACTGTCTGTCTGTCTGTCTGTCTGTGCATTGCTATTGAAGATCATTTCGGAAGGGTATAGTTAGCACGCTGTGGTCCCATTCTCTCCCTCAGTCAGTCTGTCTGTCTGTCTAATACACAGCCACTGTCTGTCTGTCTGTCTGTCTGTCTGTGCATTGCTATTGAAGATCATTTCGGAAGGGTATAGTTGTGGTCCCATTCTCTCCCTCAGTCAGTCAGTCTGTCTGTCTGTCTAATACACAGCCACTGTTTGATTGCCTGGCTGTCTGCGCACACGGAAGACGATTTGATAATGGAAACGCGCATTGTGTATTCCGACTATGCTTTTCACACTCAAGCGCGCCGGGCCAAGCGTCAGCGTCCGGGGAATTCCGACGCCCGTCAAATTGCTTTCGTCACAATCAAGCTGTGACGTCACCGAACGCGGCCAGATGACCCCCGAATATAAGCAATGAGGGGAGAAAAATAAAATTTGCAATTAGAAATATATTTATTATGTGTCCACAAACACTATTTTAATATTCAACTCATTAAAGGTTTAAAACGAATTATATTTTTGAGTCATTGCATTGCCTTTGAGGTGCCACTGTCTGTCTGCCTGTCTGTCTGCATTGCCACGGAAGATCATTTGGGAAATATAATACAGAACCATTATTGCATTGCAGTCTGTCTGGCTGCATGGTCATTGAAGATCATTTGGGAAGGGCATAGTTAGCATACTGTGGTCCCATTCTAAATTGTAGATCACCTCTCCATTGTAAAGCACAGAGAGGTGTGGTAAAGCATAGGGAAGCATTGTAAAGCACAGAGAGGTCTGGTAAAGCATAGGGAAGCATTGTAAAGCACAGAGAGGTCTGGTAAAGCATAGGGAAGCATTGTAAAGCATAGGGAAGCATTGTAAAGCACAGAGAGGTGTGGTAAAGCATAGGGAAGCATTGTAAAGCACAGAGAGGTCTGGTAAAGCATAGGGAAGCATTGTAAAGCACAGAGAGGTGTGGTAAAGCACAGGGAAGCATTGTAAAGCACAGAGAGGTCTGGTAAAGCACAGGGAAGCATTGTAAAGCACAGAGAGGTCTGGTAAAGCATAGGGAAGCATTGTAAAGCACAGAAAGGTGTGGTAAAGCATAGGGAAGCATTGTAAAGCACAGAGAGGTCTGGTAAAGCATAGGGAAGCATTGTAAAGCACAGAGAGGTCTGGTAAAACATAGGGAAGCATTGGGAGTCTCATTCCCGTCCCTTTCTCTCTCTCTGTGTTGTTCTCCCTCTCATTAACGCTCTCTCTCTCTCTCTCTCTCTGCAGCGTGTGTGGAGAGGGTGCCGGTGGAGGAGATTGTGGGGGTGCAGGCAGGAAGGCTGGAGCTGCTGCCTGAGAAAAGGGTTGAGGAATCAGAGACAGAGTTCACCGGTGAGTGAGACCGGGAGTACCACTAAACGACTGTGTGTGTGTGTGTGTGTGTGTGTGTGTGTGTGTGCAGGGATGGATGGAAATCAGACTCCCATTGCACAGCAGTGTGATCCAGTCCTGGTTTCACTAGGAGTTTAATAATAAGACACACCTGAGCTTGTTACCTAGACACACTGGGGGCTGATCAAGCTGGTAGTAAAACCTGGACTGGATCACACTGCTGTGCAATAGGAGTCTTATTTCCATCCCTGGTGTGTGTGAGTGCGACTCAATGCGTGTGAGGTGTGTTAGTGCCATGTTCTAAGCGTGTTGCTTGTGTGTTTCCCCGCAGTGTTGTATGTGAGGCGTGTGCGCGGTGGTCAGCGCTGGTCTCTCGGACGCACCGTATTCACCGCGCCGGACCCCGAGCTGAGAGACCGCTGGGTGCAGAGCCTGAGACACAGCACTGAGAAATACAGTAAGAATAAGACAATACACTGTGCAATACAAGACACAGCACTGAGACACAGCACTGAGAAATACAGTAAGAATAAGACAATACACTGTGCAATACAAGACACAGCACTGAGACACAGCACTGAGAAATACAGTAAGAATAAGACAATACACTGTGCAATACAAGACACAGCACTGAGACACTGCACTGAGAAATACAGTAAGAATAAGACAATACACTGTGCAATACAAGACACAGCACTGAGACACTGCACTGAGACACAAATAAGACAAACACTACAATACAAGAATAACTGAGAATACACTGAGACACAGCACAAGACACAGCACTGAGAAATACAGTAAGAATAAGACAATACACTGCAATACAAGACACAGCACTGAGACACTGCACTGAGACACAACACTGAGAAATACAGTAAGAATAAGACAATACACTGTGCAATACAAGACACAGCACTGAGACACAGCACTGAGAAATACAGTAAGAATAAGACAATACACTGTGCAATACAAGACACAGCACTGAGACACTGCACTGAGAAATACAGTAAGAATAAGACAATACACTGCAATACAAGACACAGCACTGAGACACTGCACTGAGACACAACACTGAGAAATACAGTAAGAATAAGACAATACACTGTGCAATACAAGACACAGCACTGAGACACAGCACTGAGAAATACAGTAAGAATAAGACAATACACTGTGCAATACAAGACACAGCACTGAGACACAGCACTGAGAAATACAGTAAGAATAAGACAATACACTGTGCAATACAAGACACAGCACTGAGACACAGCACTGAGAAATACAGTAAGAATAAGACAATACACTGTGCAATACAAGACACAGCACTGAGAAATACAGTAAGAATAAGACAATACACTGTGCAATACAAGACACAGCACTGAGACACTGCACTGAGAAATACAGTAAGAATAAGACAATACACTGTGCAATACAAGACTCTGCACTGAGACACAGCACTGAGAAATACACTAAGAGTAAGACAATCACACACTGTGCAATACAAGACACAGCACTGAGACACTGCACTGAGAAATCAGTAAGAACTGACAATACACTGAGCCTCTCCAAGACACAGCACTGAGGACCCAGATTGCACTGAGACAACACTGAGCAAATGGTTTTCAAGAATGGCTGCAACACCTGTGCAATACAAGACACAGCACTGAGAAATACAGTAAGAATAAGACAATACACTGTGCAATACAAGACACAGCACTGAGACACTGCACTGAGACACAACACTGAGAAATACAGTAAGAATAAGACAACACACACACACACACACTGACACACACTGAGACACACACACGTTTGACAACACACAAAGAATGAATCCACCAGGTTCAGGGACTTTTTCAATATTACTGGGCAACACAAGACACAGCACTGAGACACACACACAGAGAAATACAGTAAGAATGAAGACAATACACTGCTTTACAAGACACAGCACTGAGACACTGCACTGAGACACAACACTGGTCTGCTTACAGTAAGAATAAGACAATACACTGATGAAGGCAATGAGCCAAGACACTGCACTGAGACACAGCACTGAGAGTTACAGTAAGAATAAGACAATACAGCCCAAACGCTGGTACAAGACTCAGTCACTAAGAAATACAGATGAAGGAATAAGACAATACACTGTGCAATACAAGACTGACAGCACTGAGCCCAAACACTGAGAAATACAGTAAGAATAAGACAATAACACTGATGAAGGCACTGGACCAAAGCTGGTCAGCTTGACTCGGTCTCTTCTAGTTTCAATAAGACTGATGAATACACTGAGCCCAATGGTCTGCAAGACACAGTCTCTTCTAGTTTCAACAACACTGAGATGAAGGCACTGGAGCCCAAACGCAATACACTCGGTCAATTCAAGTTTCAACACACTGATGAAGGCACTGGAGCCCAAACGCTGGTCTGCTTGACTCGGTCTCTTCTAGTTTTCAGACACACTGATGAAGGCACACAGCACTGAGAAATACTGGTAAGAATAAGCTTTCAATACACTGATGCAATACAAGACACAACACTGAGACACTGCACTGAGACACAGCACTGAGAAATACAGAAGAATAAGAACAATACACAGGTGGTTGAATACTGGTTAATGACACTGCATGAGACACTGCACTGAGAAATACAGTAAGAATAAGACAATTTTTTTTGCAATACAAGTGTGTGTGTTCTGCACTGAGACACAGCATCCTGAGAAATACACTGCACATAAGACAATCACACACTGTATAATATAAAGACATTTCAGAGGGCTGGATCGCATCTGCATCAGGGTATACATATGCATATTATAATCCAGCACACTGTGTGTATAATACATTGCAATATAATACACTTCAGTACAATAAATATATCATCAGCTACTGTATATTATAAAGACATTTCAGAGGGTCCAGTCAATATCAGGCACTGCTGTATATTATAAAGACATTTGAGGGCTGATCCAATCAATATCAGGGTCTGGTGCTATATATTATCCTGCAGGCAGAGGGCTGGATCGCATCAATATCAGGGTCTGGTGCTGTATATTATAAAGACATTTCAGAGGGGTCGCCATCAATATCAGGTCGCGAGGTATTATAAACGCATCAATATCAGGGTCTAGTGCTGATAAAGACATTTCAGAGGGCTGTTTGAGCATCAATATCAGGTCTAGTGCTGTATATTATAAAGACATTTCAGAGGGCTGGACCTTCAATATCAGGGTCTAGTGCCCCATATTATAAAGACATTTTCAGAGGGCTGGATTGCATCAATATCAGGGTCTAGTTGTATATTATAAAGACATTTCAGAGGGCTGGATCGCATCAATACAGGGTCTAGTGCTATATATTATAAAGACATTTCAGAGGCTGGATAATAATATCAGGGTCTAGTGCTATATATTATAATAATTATTATTTTATCAGATTTCAGAGGGCTTGTCCAAATCAGGGTCTAGTGCTGTATATTATAAAGACATTTCACAGAGGGGTGAACGCATCATCATTGTGGGTGCTGCTGCTGCTGACATTTCAGAGGGCTGGATTGCATCAATAGGGGTCGTTTGTTTTACATTTCAGAGGGCTGGATCGCATCAATACAAGGAGGTTTCAGGGACTGTTCAGGCATCAATATCAGGGTCACACACACACACACAGACACACACACAATAACTACTGTATGAAAGACATTTCAGAGGGCTGGATCCATCAATATCAAATTTTTACTTTTTCAATATTACTGTGCTTTCCTTCCTAGAAACTGAACGAGCGTGGTCAACGCTGTATAGATAATTACATTCTGAAGAAGGACCTTCTCTGGGTTTGATGGGTAGGTACCAAGTTAAACTGGATTGACTCAGGTCTAGGGACCAATTTCAATAACACTCAATGAAGGCAGAGAGAGCCCAAACGCTGGTCTGTAGGATTTGACTCAGTCTCTTCTAGTTTCAATCACACTGATGAAGGCACTGGAGCCCAAACGCTGGTCTGCTTGACTCGGTCTCTTCTAGTTTCAATCACACTGATGAAGGCACTGGAGCCCAAACGCTGGTCTGCTTGACTCGGTCTCTTCTAGTTTCAATAACACTGATGAAGGCACTGCCTGATTCAAGTCTGTTTGGTCTGCTTGAAATGCTGGTCTCTTCTAGTTTCAATCACACTGATGAAGGCACTGGAGCCCAAACGCTGGTCTGCTTGACTCGGTCTCTTCTAGTTTCAATCACACTGATGAAGGCACTGGAGCCCAAACGCTGGTCTGCTTGACTCGGTCTCTTCTAGTTTCAATCACACTGATGAAGGCACTGGAGCCCAAACGCTGGTCTGCTTGACTCGGTCTCTTCTAGTTTCAATCACACTGATGAAGGCACTGGAGCCCAAACGCTGGTCTGCTTGACTCGGTCTCTTCTAGCTTCAATAACACTGATGAAGGCACTGGAGCCCAAACGCTGGTCTGCTTGATGTTTGACTGGTTTATGTTTTCTGCTCTAGGCTGGTGTGTGTGGGCGGGGATGGAATGTTCAGTAGCAGCTGATCACGGCCTGATTGAAGGCACTGGGAGGCAGGCTGAACTGCTTGACTCGGTCTCTTCTAGAATTTCGGAATCATTCCAGCATGAGGCAGGATGAAACTTCTATATTTTCCCCTGCGTTTCTGATTCAGGTATATATATATTTGGTGTCCAGGCTCGACGGACTGTGGAGCCTCTGGGCATGTCTGGTTATTGGTCTCAAATCAGGGAGTTTATTTAAAGACAGAGCCAGCCTGAGCCCAGTCCAGGGTCTAGGTAAGCTTGAGATCAATATCAGGGTCTAGTCTGTATATACATACATACAGGGCTGGATGCACACACACAGGGTCTAGTGCTGTATATTACAAACACATTTCAGAGGGGTTATATCAATCTCAAATTACTTTTTTTGTCTCTTTGTTTGTCCAGGCTGGGAGACAGGAGTGTGTCTGGGCATCACAAGAAGAGGCTGTGAAACCTTGTCTCATTGGTGGGCTACGGTCCCAAGAGTCCTGCGGGCAGACAGACAGCACAGGTGGATGGAACCAATCAGATACGTAACTACCAGGTCATCCTGAGAGAGAGGGAGGACAGGTAGGGTTGCGGGAGCAGAGTGCCTGTGTGTATATTCACCTTGGCTGTGTGACACACCAACAACAAGGACCAGGTGAAACCCAATGACTCCTGCAGTAGCAGCAGGGCTTTAAAAGAGTTCTGAACAATCGCAGTTATAAAACTCCTGGCTCCTGTTCAGCTCTGATCATTAGAGTTCAAAACAAGTTAATGCAGAACCGGGTAAGAGAATAATTCTAGACTTCATTGAGGGAGCCCAAAGTTCTGCTTGACTCGGTCCCAGGACAGGATGAAGGCACTGGAGCCCAAAGCAGGTCTGCTTGACTCAGCAGCAAGGGCTACTGATGAAGGCACTGGAGCCCAATCCAGGTCTGCTTTTCCTCTAGTCTCAAACACTGGATGAAGGATCAGGTTTCCAATATTGAGCTAATCACAACACTAATACTAGACTGGTCATTGAGGGGAAGGAGCCCAAACGCTGGTCTGCCCCTTGAGGACTGATGAAGGCACTGGAGCCCAAACGCTGGTCTGCAGTTTCAATCACACTGAGCAGCAGCAGCAGCAGGGCTTGTGTGAGTTTCTAAGTTGCTCAAAGTCCTGGCTCCTGATCATTTCAATATTAACTGGAGCCCAAAATAATAATACTAGACTTCATTGAGGGGGTTCTGAACCCCAGGACTTCTTGGTGCAGAGCCAGCAGCAGCAGCAGGGCTACATAGTGTGAGTTTGTAACCCTGCTCAAACTCCTGGCTCCTGATCATTTCAATATTAATAATAATAATAATAGACTGACCTGCATGTCCTCTCCAAGAGTCCCAGTTCTGAGAGCCCTTTGTCTGGACTCCTGAAAATGAAGAAGCAGGATGAGAATGAAGGATGGAGAACAGAACGGAGGGCAGACAAGACACACAGCAGCTTCCTGTCGTCTGGCTGTGCGGAGTCTAACCCTGCTCAAACTCCTGGCTGGAGATCGACATTTCAATAATTGTAATCACACTACTAGACTTCATTGAGGGGAGTTCTGAACCCCAGGACTGGGTAGAAGCCAGCACACACACAGCAGGGCTAGTGTGAGTTGGAAATCAAACTCCTGGCTCCTGATCATTACAATATATTAGAGGCTGTCATTGAGGGTCTGTCTTCAACCCAAACTAACATTTTATAGCAGCAGGCTAGTTTGAGTTTTTAAAAAGTTGAAAAAAAAAAATCTAAACACAAGCCATTTTTATTTATATTAAGACAAAAATAAATAAATAAACACTCCCAAAACTGGGTGAAGGCAGCAAATGAGGACAAGTGTGAGTTAGATAATAATTATTATTATTATTATTATTATTATTATTTATTTCGATGTGTAGCAGGAACTTATCCATGGGAGGACTTACAATTGTTACAGACAGATATCACATTGACAGCATACAATTACCCATTTATACAGCTGGGTTTTTGGTGGAGCAATCTAGGTAAATAACCTTGCTGTGGGTACAACAAGCAAACTAACATTTTATAGCAAGGCACTTATTTAACTTTTTAAAAAGTTCCGGGTCTAAAGTCCAGAGCCATGTTTATTTATATTAAGACAAAAAATAAATAAATAAACACTCCCAATGGAGGGGTCCTTTCTGAGGACAAGTTGTCAGGATTGGATGAATGAACGATTATTATTTTTTCTCTTATCCAGGGTCCACTGCCATACAGCTGGGATCACATACCTTGTCAAGGGTCTTCAATATCGGGGATTTTGAATCATACCCATTTAAAGAGCTTTGAAAAATGAATCACAAGCTCTAGGTCCACTGCCAGCTGATTTATTTGAATTAAATGAAATAAATAAAAACACACAGACAAACCAAAAAGAAAACCTTGAACCAGAGGGAGGGGAGAGGAGGAGAGGGATAGGAGTCCGCTCAGCCCTAGAGCTCATCCGTTCTGAGCAGCTGATTGATCTCAGAACCTTATCTTTCGGGTCTTAAAGGGATCCGGGTCTTCAGCAATTGTTACAAGATATCACATGATTTTTCCCAGTGTTTTTGGAACAATATATTCAGCATCGACAACATAGTGGACCACCATCACCTGCAACCCTTTGATCGCTTAATGACTGGCTGATTTAAAAGAGGGACTGGAAAATGAGAGGGAGAGGTCTCTGATTGCCAGGATAATAATATTATAATTAATGGAATCTCTATATAGCGTGACCGGGTTCTGGTGCAAACACAAGACAAACCCAAGAAAACCACCATCACAAACTGCTTTACAGAGGCAGTCCATGTGAACCCTCAGAGCTCATCATTATATGCAGAGTCAGAACCTTTCAAGTAGGAGGGCTATTGAACACGTCATCCATAACCCTTTGATGGTTTAATGAACTTTGTAAGACAAAAATGAAGTGACTTGCTATTTGGGTAACAAGGGAGTATCTGGCAGGGTGGGATTTGAACTTGACCTTCTGGTGACAAGCCCTGACATTAACCACTGGACCGAGGTTGCCTCTGAGCAGTATTATTAAATTATTATTATTCAAATACCATGACAAGCCTTGAGTTCACAATCAGAGCTATTTAGTCTGATGGGTTCTAGGAAACAGCATGTGCAGAATGGCAAATTAACAGGCAGTCAGTAAATGTAATTAGATGCTAGCTTAGTCAGTCAGCAAATTAAAGCAGTCATGTGATCCTAAAGCTACATGATATATTGTAACAGAGGTAAGTCTGAGAGAGAATGTATTCATCCCAGCTTTAAAACATTATCACTGTTATAGTTTTATTTTTTAAAAAAAATGCAAGATAGTTTTATATTTGCAGATGTCGTTTCATGTAAATTTAAAAAGTTACTGAGGTTTAAGTAGATTTGTATTACAGTATTATTATTATTATTATTATTATTATTATTATTATTATTATTATTATTCTGTCTTCTGTCTGTTAATCTTTTTATTTAGTTTGCCAGAGTTCTAAAAACACAAATGGGGTTTAAAAGGCAAATTGTTTTAGTTGCCAAACTGTTTAGAAATTAAGAATGTCTGATTTATGTCTGTTGTGCAGCTGGCTGGCTGTCTTCAGAATCTGGTAGATAGAGAAGGGATTATATTGTAGCGTCAAACTAAACAGGACATTTTTTTTTTTTTTTTAGTTTTTAGTTTTTGTTTAAAAACTGTTTTGTAGTATAGTTTTAAGCACTTAAGGGTTATATTTAGCGATCGAAATTGAAAAGGATTTTCTGTTTTAATGTTCAGTCTTTTAGTTTTGTAATGTAAATTATTGAATGTAGTAAACTAACACAGACACCACCGAAGAAGGGATTATATTGAAAGGCCAAACTGAACATGGATTGTGGGGCTCTGTCTGTCTGTCTGTCTGTGTCTGTGTGTCTGTCTGTGTGTGTCTGCTGTCTGTGTCTGTCTTTGTCTGTCTGCAGCTTTAATGAAACTAAACTCTCTTCAGAATGTAGTAAACTAACACAGACACCAAGAAGAAGGGATTATATTGTAGCCAAACTGAACAGGATTTGGGGCTCTGTCTGTCTGTCTGTCTGTCTGTCTGTCTGCAGCTTTAATGAAACTAAACTCTTTTCAGAATGTAGTAAACTAACACAGACACCAAGAAGGGATTATATTGTAGCGTCAAACTGAACAGGATTGTCTGTGTGTCTGTCTGTGTGTGTGTGTGTGTCTGTCTGTCTGCGTGTCTGTGTGTCTGCCTGTGTGTCTGCGTGTCTGAGTGTCTGTCTGCATGTCTGTCTGTGTGTGTCTCTGTCTGTGTGTCTGTGTCTGTCTGTCTGCAGCTTTAATGAAACTAAACTCTCTTCAGAATGTAGTAAACTAACACAGACACCACGAAGAAGGGATTATATTGTAGCGTCAAACTGAACAGGATTGTGGGGCTGTCTGTCTGTCTGTCTGTCTGTCTGCAGCTTTAATGAAACTAAACTCTCTTCAGAATGTAGTAAACTAACACAGACACCAAGAAGAAGGGATTATATTGTAGCGTCAAACTGAACAGGATTGTGGGGCTCTGTCTGTCCCACATTTTTATAATTTTAATAATATTCTCCTTTTCAGGAAAGCTGCTTTTGAAATGTAATTTCATTTGGGATACAAACCCTCTCGTTGCCAAGTCAATTCCGCACATTTTTTAATTCTTTGTTAGAAGAAAAAAAAAATAATTCATGTATTAAGGAGTCTAACTAATGGAAGTTTTACCGCTATGAACAGCACAAGAAAAACATGGTCAGATTGAAAATGACAAATATACCATGGTAAACTTTAACTAACATTTTTGTACAGCTGTGGCCAAAGGTTTTGCATCCTCTCCCCCTATATAATGAACTCATTTTGCTTCTTAAAGTCAATTCAAACCTGCTGAATAATGTTGTTATTATTATTATTATTAGTTTATTTAGCAGACGCCTTTATCCAAGGCGACTTACAGAGACTAGGGTGTGTGAACTATGCATCAGCTGCAGAGTCTCTTACAACTACGTCTCACCCGAAAGACGGAGCACAAGGAGGTGAAGTGACTTGCTCAGGGTCACACAATGAGTCAGTGGCTGAGGTGGGATTTGAACCGGGGACCTCCTGGTTACAAGCCCTTTTCTTTAACCACTGGACCACACAGCCTCCAATTCTAGGTGATGCAACACTTTTGGCCAGAGCTGTATGTATTTATGAAACATTATTTGGTCTTTTTATGCAGCTAAACATTTGACCCCAGCCCTGAAGTTGTATTGCTGAAGCGTTATTGTTGTTATTCTGTTGAGTTTTATTTTCAGACTCCCTTGTATAGGGATGGGGCACATTTTAAGGATTTCTTTACCGACAGATCTCTTGTCACATTAAATAAAAGGCCATGTTTTAAATGTTCTGTAATCTGTTTTTTCTCTCTCTCTCGTTCAGCGTCTCTCAGTATCTCTGTGTGTCTCAGTCTGTCTCTGTATTTCAGTACGTCCTGACCCTGCTCTTTATTTTAGTGTTTTTGTAGACTAAATGTTTCATTTCCCTCAGAGTTGTTGACCCACATGCAAGAAAGCTATTTTAAATGTGTTCTGTGTCGTTTCTAAGAATTAAACCAGTTGAGCTGGTTTGTGACACACCCTTCCCCCTCAAACAATGACAAACCCAGGCACTAAATCAGCATTTCACAGAACATACTTCACTTCACCCTTTACCCTCCAGGGTGTGACTACCAACAAGAACAAAAATACGTAATTATATAGATATATATATGTGTGTGTGTATATATAAACTATGTTTTATTAAGCCCTTTAAAAACTTTGGGATTAAATACATTTAAGCGTTTTAACCCTTATAAAAGCCTCCCACAGTCTAATAAGGCACAGTGAAACATTGTAAAGCACAGAGAGGTCTGGTAAAGCATAGGGAAGCATTGTAAAGCACAGAGAGGTCTGGTAAAGCATAGGGAAGCATTGTAAAGCACAGAGAGGTCTGGTAAAGCATAGGGAAGCATTGTAAAGCACAGAGAGGTCTGGTAAAGCATAGGGAAGCATTGTAAAGCACAGAGAGGTCTGGTAAAGCATAGGGAAGCATTGTAAAGCACAGAGAGGTCTGGTAAAGCATAGGGAAGCATTGTAAAAGCACAGAGAGGTCTGGTAAAGCATAGGGAAGCATTGCAAAGCACAGAGAGGTCTGGTAAAGCATAGGGAAGCATTGTAAAGCACAGAGAGGTGTGGTAAAGCATAGGGAAGCATTGTAAAGCACACAGAGGTGTGTGGTAAAAAAGCATAGGGAAGCATTGTAAAGCACAGAGAGGTCTGGTAAAGCACAGGGAAGCATTGTAAAGCACAGAGAGGTCTGGTAAAGCATAGGGAAGCATTGTAAAGCACAGAGAGGTCTGGTAAAGCATAGGAAGCATTGTAAAGCACAGAGAGGTCTGGTAAAGCATAGGGAAGCATTTAAAGCACAGAGAGGTCTGGTAAAGCAGGGGAGCATTGTAAAGCACAGAGAGGTATGGTAAAGCACAGGGGAGCATTGTAAAGCACAGAGAGGAGGTAAAGCACAGGGGAGCATTGTAAAGCATAGGGAAGCATTGTAAAGTACAGATATAGGAAGCATTGTAAAAGCACAGAGAGGTCTGGTAAAGCACAGGGGAGCATTGTAAAAGCAGAGAGGTCTGGTAAAGCATAGGGAAGCATTGTAAAGCACAGAGAGGTCTGGTAAAGCATAGGGAAGCATTTAAAGCGCAGAGAGGTCTGGTAAAGCACAGGGCAGTAAAGCACAGATAGGTCTGGTAAAGCATAGGGAAGCATTGTAAAGCACAGAGAGGTCTGGTAAAGCATAGGGAAGCATTGTAAAGCACAGAGAGGTCTGGTAAAGCATATTATGCTTTACACAGTATCATGATACTCCATACTCCAGCAACAACGTCAGCCCCCTGGATGAGCGGGAAGCTGGCCTCCAGATCTCCTGTTAAAACACTCAGAAGTTAATGGCCATTGATTGGCACTCGGTCGCAAAGGTGAGGGAAGGACAGCTTTTCTGGGTTCGCCATCAACACGTCAGTGAACGCATTTACTTAATTCCTGCTATTTAATACTTCTTAAAAAGCCAATTAAGGGTGCGAGTTTCAGGGCACCAACTGTACACCTAATCTCGTATGAACACTTGAGGTTAAAACCTAGACTGGACCTGTAGATTGAAATTCATTAAACAAAACAAAACAAAACAAAAAACATATAAAACTTTATTTTTTTTTTAATTTCTTTATTATAAAGCAAAAGCTATTTATTGTTATTATTATTTGAGACAATTTCTTGCTTTTTCAGTACAGTACTTGACATTCAACCAAAACGCCTTCAAAACCGTACTCTGCAAAAGAAGCCCAGTAACTACTGGACTACAGAATCAATCAGGGGGTACCCCTATAGGAAGAACGACAGGATCGTTCGGGGGGGGGGGTACCCCTGTATAATATCGTACGACAACCTAAACTAGATCAACAACACACACAAAAAAAACCCCCAAAACATAAGGAAAAAAACAATGATATCATTACCCACTAAAACACCAATGCAGTATCATATATAACTCATACAAAATAAAAACAACTGGAAATTTAAGCCCACGCTGAAATTACTAATATAGATTATTTTATTTTATTTTTTAACATTTATTTTAAGCAAATCATTCTCTTGGACCACAAACCAAAAAAAAGAGCGAGAGAGAGAGAGAGAGAGAGAGGCTGGATATGAACGCGTGTGTCGATGATGTGAAGATACAGTCCACTCAGATTCATGAAGAGATCTCGTTATACAAGCACTCAAACCCGTAAGGAATGCAATCCTGACCCACAGAATAAGTTAAGTAAACAATTCGCTTTTCAAACACACACACTGAGAGACACACACACTGAGACGCACACAGCGAGACACACACACACTGAGACACACAGACAGACAGACACACACACACACACACACACACACACACAGACACACACGTTTGTTTATAAAGTCTGAGCATTGACTCCCCTATATTGTAGATTTCCTATTCTGAACTCTATATAAATATATACTCACTCACTCACTCACACACACACACTCTCTCAAGTGTTTAAGTGCTTTTTCAGACTGGTAGAAAATCATGACTCTGCAGTGCTGTCACTGATTTGAAGGATGTGTGTGTGTGTGTGTGTGTGTGTGTGTGTGTGCGCCTTGTGTGTGTGTGTGTGTGTGGTTTGTGTCTCTGCGTGTTGTGTTGTGTAGTTCTAGCTGTGTGGTTCTGGTTCCGGCTCACAGCTTGTGTGGGTTGACCCACTTGTAGGTCCCTTCGTAACGAAAGCCGACTTTGTTCAACAACTCATCGGCTTCAATTGGACCTCGACTGAGAGAGAGAGGAGAGAGGAGAGAGGAGGGAGAGAGAATTAGCAACTTCAAACTGAATATTTCTTTTAAAAGCAGTATCTGCTTGACTCAGTCTCTTCTAGTTTCAATAGCACTGATGAGGCACTAGCTTACAAGAACCCAGGACACAAAGAGTTAAAACCAAGAGTGACTTTTCTTTCCCGCTTCTTAAAACCTTACCCCCCCAACGACATACCGAGACACACACACACACACACACAGACACATACTGAGAGACACACCC
>CM072715.1:4298818-4303818 GCA_036884735.1 Huso huso | reverse complement strand
CTCCCTATGCTTTACCAGCTCAGTGCTTTTCAGTGTTGTGACCCTCTGTCTGTACAATCTCATGCTTTACCAGACCTCTCTGTGCTCAAGGGCCACCATGTCCCTGTCCTCTCACCTCTGTAGGGCTCACTGTTTTGAATGTCCTCCACGGGGTTGGGGTTAGTGAGGAGAGTGTCCTCGGGACTTGTCCAGGCACAGGGTTAGGAGAGAGTCAGAGAGGAGAGACACACTTGGTGCTACAGAGGAGAGGGTTAGGGTTAATGAGAGTCTGAGAGAGAGAGACTTGGTGAGAGAGAGGGAGAGAGAGAGAGAGAGAGAGAGAGAGAGAGAGAGTATCTCACTTGGTGCACTCTGAGGGTTAGGGTTGGGTGTGTCACTGACACTGAGACACACACTTTTACTAAGGTTTTTTACATTAGTATAATATGGTACTGCAATAATTGCTTAGGGTTTTGTTTGTCAGTCTAATTTCTAACTTGGTAATACCGGGATACAGGGGTTGTGCTCAGAATATTCGAGCATGGGCCACTTGTCTTAATGCCGGTTCATATCAGTTACACAATGCCTGGAACTCAGGGTTGCAGTGTTGTGGTCAGTCTGTTTCTCACTTGGTGATCAGGGCAAGAAAAATTGTGTCAGTCATTATCTCACTTGGTGCTCAAGTTCAATTTGTGGTACAGAGAATGTATTTCACTTGGTGCTCAGGGTCAGTGTCCTCCAGAATCTGTTTAATATATACCCCAACACCTTACTGTCTGTCTGTCTGTCTGTCTGTCAGCCTGCGTGTCTGTCTGTCTGCTCACCGTTGATCCCAATATAATGACCACACTGTTCCCCAGTGATGAAGCCATGACTGTTTGTATAAGGAGTGTGTGTGTGATTCTAATGATATGATGTTCTCTTCCAGTAGTCTGTGTGTGTAGATCAGCGTCTCCGTCACTCGTTGAGACACCTATAGCTGTCTCTGTCTCTCAGATCTCCTTAGAGCAGAAACCAGGCTAATGCCAGCTGATTAAGACAGAGAGAGAGGAGCAGAGATCTCTGTATAATACCCCAGTATAATACTGTAGCCTGCAGTCTCCTCATTGGAAGCCTTTCAATACTTGCTGTGGTATACTGTTTTATGTTAGAATCATTATTTAACAGACGCCTTTATAATGTTTATATATATATATATATATATATATATAAATACTATATTACTTGTTATACCTGTTCTGACGCACAGTGTTTGTATCTGCACAAAAAACGGGTTTAATTGCTGATTAAATGCTTTGGCAGCTCAGCACAGCACAGCCAGTGTGGAACGATCCAAATCTCTGACCACCTGATCATATCACACTCACACACAGTCTCACCCTCTGTTCTCAATTCAAATTCAAATGGTCTCTAAATCAGCATGACAGGTCACAAATGCATTGCCAAAGTTAATGCAGTCCCACCCACACACACACTTCACACACACACAGAATATATATATATATATATATATATATATATATATATATATATATATATCGTCACCTTCACTCGAGACAGAGAGACTGAGACCCTATGCTCGACAGAAGATAATTCAAGAAATCATGTTAAATACAAGCATTTAGTGAACATCAGCTACTAATTAATATGACAAAGACCAAAATGCACAGTTTCTGGTACGTTAACAAATAATCTTTATATATAATATATATATACAGAGAGAGAAAAGTTTTGCATCACCTAGAATTGTAGGACTGACTTCCATTACAGAGAGTAGATGTTAAAACTTCATACAGATTTGAACACTCTGCCAAGATAAGACACCCAGATAAGACGTAGCTTTACAGTAAACTAATGTGATCCATGTGTCTCCATCCACTTTTACTAAGTTTCTTACATTAGTATCCTTATGGTGGTGTTGATAATTAATTATACTTTTATATATATATATATTTATATATATAATAATACCGGGATGAGAAAAACATTTTGAAGGGAAGAATGTGGGACCCAGAGCATGCGCAGTTTGTACCCAATGCGGTTCATATCAGCTCTCATGCCAGGTACCAGAGGGGGGGGAAAGGATCTTTTTTGTTTGCCAAACCCTTAATCAAAAGGTTATGCGACATTTAAAACAAAAATTAAAGTTGTTTTAAAAGCAGGAGAGAAAGATAGAGAGAACAAAGGACAAAGACTCCTGTGAATACCTGCCTTAATATATACCCCAACACCTGTGAATGTCTGTCTGTCTGTCTGTCTGTCAGCTTAGCTGTCTGTCTGACAGACCGTTGAAACAGGTTTACACTGTTAGAGTGAAGCCATCTGTTTGTTTAAAAAATGTGGTTTTGATTCTAATGATATGATGTTCTCTTCCTAGTCTGTGGTGTAGATCAGCACCAAGAACAAAAACACAGGCTATAGCTGTCTCTGTTTGAGCAGATCTCCAGTGGCAGAAACCAGGCTAATGCCAGCTGATTAAACAGAGAGGACAGAGACCCTGAATACCCCAGTATAATACTGTCTCCTGCAGTGTCCTCATTGGAAATGTTTGTACTTGCTGTGGTATACTGTTTATATGTTAGAATCATTATTTGTGTAGCCTTTTTAATTTTTTTTTTTTTAAATATTTATATATAAATACTATTTTTGTTATACCTGTTCTGATTCCCTGTGTTTGTATCTGACAAAAAAACGGGTTTAATTGCTGATTAAATCTTTTGGCAGCTCAGCCATCATCCTCCAGCTCACTGGGAAATCCATCTCTGACCACTGATCATATCAGGAGGATGACAGTCTGTAGTTCTGAGTTCTCAATTCAAATTCAAATGAAGCCATTTGAAATCAGCATGACAGGTCACAAAAAGTGGTCAAAAGTAAAATGATGAAAACACATACAGACACACACACACAAACAGTTATATATAATATATATATATATATAAACACATTTAAATATATAAAGGTCCTTGCATGAACCCTGTCTCTGGCACCCAAGGGATTTGGGAAGATAATTCAAGAAATCTGAATCTTAAAACAAGCATTTAGTGAACATAGCTACTAATTAACATGCTGACCAAAATGGTATTTAAAACAGGATTCGTTTACAAATAATCTTTATATATATATATATACAGCTACCCTGGTCCCACCTGCAATTGTAGGACTGATGGATTACTGTACATGTTAAAAATGATGAAAAAGGTTGAAATAACACCCAGTAAGCATGCTTGTAGCTTTTACAGAAAACTAATGGGATCCATGTGTCCCCATCCATTTCGTTTCCTTCTGTGTGATGATGATCTATCCTTTCACACTGTGTTGATGGAAACTCACAATCATATCATATATAACAAACATATATATATATTGCAACACAAGCAGAATCATTTCAGCAACTCCACCAAACCAAGAGATGCGGTTTCAAAATGCAAACCAGCTCTCACAGGTACCAGACAGGGGGAAACACACACACACACACCACACACTTAAGAGACAGGTGCTATGCTACACCTGAGATCAATTAAGGCACACAAAACCAGGAAAAAGATGGATTCAAGAACAAAGAGGACAAAACCTGATTAGTTTTTGTGTGGCGCAAGAACGATTTGATAACCCATTAAACGGCTTATCGATGTCAACGGAGAGGCTGAGAGGAAAACAGCTTTTACTCTCTCAGTTGGGTTTTGCAAAATGTGTGGTTTTTGTTTGAAACAGTGCCGTGCCTTCTGCGGAAGGACGCTGCACCAAGAACAAAAACACAGGCAAGCCGCCTGTTTGAGCCAAATTCCCAGTGGCTGATAACTGGTTTCATACTGGAAAACAGCGGACAACGACCCTGGAAGAGCTCCGTCATCCGTCTCAATCTCCTGCCTGTCACTCAGCAGCGAATGTTGTGTTGCTACAACTGTTTACGTAAGGTGTGTGTAGTGTTTTCATTTTTTTTTTTTTTAAATATTTTGACCACTTTAACATTTTTTTGATTGCATTCCCTGCCTCAAGATGGCTTCACGTGTACCTGCATGGACCTCTCAGAACTACATTTCCCATCATCCTCCTGCTCACTGGGAAAGCATCTCAGTTAAGCATGCGGAGCAGGAGGATGATGAGAGAAATGGTTCACAGTGAGAGGTCCAAGCAGGTTGTAAAGCCATCTTGAGGTCTGGGAATGCACCACATTTTGAAAAAAAAAGTGGTCAAAATGTAAAATGATTAAAACAATACAGACACCTTACGTAAACAGTTGTAGCAACACATGGGAACATGAAACACATTTAAATAAAAAGGTCCTTGCATACCCTGTCTCTTTCTGAACAAGGGATTTAGGGGAGCTCCCTAATAAAAGCTGAATCTCAAAACAGTAATTGTGTGAATATAGTAATTGTTACAGCTGTGTATAATGGTATTTAAAACAGGATTCATTTATCCGACTTATTATATATCCCCCCCACCTTACCCTGGTCCCACTGCAGTCGGATATGCGATGGATTACTGTACATGAAAATGATGAAAAAGGTTGAAATGACACCTTCAGTAAGCATGCTTGTCCACGTGTGAAAACTTGTGGGATAACTCTCTCCCCCCATCCCTCTCTCTCTCCCCTATACTCACCTGATCTATCCGTTCCACACTGTCACGTTGAAACTCACAATCAGCTCATCTTAACAAACATCAGATCATATTGCAACACAAGCAGAAGCATTTCAGCAACTCCACCAAATCAAGAGATGCGGTTTCAAAATGCAAACCAACACGCACACACACAGGGACACGCGCACACACACACACACACACACACACACACACACAGAGACACGCGCACACGAGCACAGAGAGAGAGACACACACACACTGCACACAGTTTACCAGGAAATAGATGGGTTCAATTACAAAGAGGGAGATCAACCTGATTAGATTTGTCTTCGCAAGAACGAGATCATAACCCTTTATAACGGAGCTATCGATTACAACACAGAGGCTGAGAGGGAACTCAGCTTTTACTCTCTCAGTTACACAGAGCTGGA
>CM072715.1:4221318-4293818 GCA_036884735.1 Huso huso | reverse complement strand
TAGCTAACCCCGCTGCATCCTCTGTCGTGCCACGGGTATTAAAATAGGAAGCGAGAGAAGAAATTAAGAGAGAGAGAGAGGTGATAAACTAAAATAAGAAATTAAATTCCTAAAATAAACTGATATCAAATTAAAACGATATTTTCTGCCGCTTTACTCACTCACTGTCGTGTTTCTCAATAGATTTCAGAGTCAAATTGGGGGGCAGGCGGAGGACGAGGCTTTTTTCGGTCTCTGGTTCGCTCGCTCGCTTGCTTGCTTGCTTGCTTTCCTTCTTCCTGGTTTGTTTGCTGTAAAGCGTGTGGAAGCAGTTGACAAACCCCGCAATATTACACCAGACTTGCTGACAAAAGCAAACTTACCAGAGCTAGCGCTGCTGCCCATGTCTTGCTGGTGCGGTGATGTCACAATATACTCAACAGTGAACACTGTAGCCGAACAGTGCAACTCTAAGCCCAGGAGCCAATCAGCGGCCGGGAGTCCCTGGTAGGGCGAATCCAATGTTGCGGATGGAGGTCGCCGTGGCGGCCAATCGCGTTCAAGGGGCGGAAATCTGTGTGTGTGTGTGTGTGTGTGCGTGCGTGCGTGCGTGCGTGCGTGTGTGTTGTTGTTTATTTAATGTCGGCTCACAGTTCAAAACTTTATGTTGTTACTAACTAACCGAGTTTTTAAAATGCATCCCCCCACCCCAAATATTTTTATCAGTACTACAGCAGCAACATCATCACATGTCCCCTCCTTTTTATGTGTTAAAGTGTTTTCGATTGCTATCAAGCTTTCGAAAATAAGTATTAAAACAATGTACATATGAAATATATAGAAGGACGGATATACATGACGTCTTCGTAATGTACGCCTCGCCTTTAACAGCAGCGCCGCCTGGCGGTAGGTCGGTGCAATTTCAGGAAGCAGTTTCCTCGGCAATGTTTATTATGGGCTGGGGAAATTCCAAAATGAAACTCCCTCCTGCCTGTCAACTTTAGACGATAAAAAAACAAAAAACAAAAATACTTTTAATTTCATGACGGTACCGACCAGAGTACGTGATACGGAATACTGCGTGACGGACAGCCGGAAAGAGTTTTGATTAGTTCCACGATGATGTAATCGATTACTTTACCGTAGCTGCGTGTAAATAATATACGGAAGAGAATACAGAGATATTGATTATTAACTTACTAGACCTTGAGAAATCGCAACAACACGTAAGTACAAACCTATTTAAATCTACTAAGTTATTGTCTACGTGTTGATTGTCCCCATAAGTGTACCGTGGTAAATTTGTACAGTCATTTGTACAGTCATGCTTCCCTACCAGACCTCTCTGTGCTTTACAATGCTTCCCTACCAGACCTCTCTGTGCTTTACAATGCTTCCCTATTTTTACCAGACCTCTCTGCTTTTACAATGCTTCCCTATGCTTTACCAGACCTCTGTGCTTTACAATGCTTCCCTATGCTTTACCACACCTCTGTGCTTTTACAATGCTTCCCTATGCTTTACCAGACCTCTCTGTGCTTTTACAATGCTACCCCTATGCTTTTACCAGACCTCTGTGCTTTTACAATGCTTCCTATGCTTTACCAGACCTCTCTGTGCTTTACAATGCTTCCCTATGCTTTACCAGACCCTCTCTGTGCTTTTACAATGCTTCCCTATGCTTTACCAGACCCTCTGTGCTTTACAATGCTTCCCTACCAGACCTCTCTGTGCTTTTTAATGCTTCCCTATGCTTTTTACCAGACCTCTCTGTGCTTTTACAATGCTTCCTTTACAATGCTTTACCAGACCTCTCTGTGCTTTACAATGCATCCCAATGGCTTTTTACCAGGCCTCTCTGTGCTTTTACAATGCTTCCTATGCTTTACCAGACCTCTCTGTGCTTTACAATGCTTCCCTATACTTTACCAGACCTCTCTGTGCTTTACAATGCTTCCCTATGCTTTACCAGACCTCTCTGTGCTTTACAATGCTTCCCTATACTTTACCAGACCCTCTGTGCTTTACAATGCTTCCTCATGCTTTTTACCAGACCTCTCTGTGCTTTACAATGCTTCCCTATGCTTTACCATACCTCTCTGTGCTTTACAGTGCTTCCCTATGCTTTACCAGACCTCTCTGTGCTTTACAGTGCTTCCCTGTGATTTACCAAAAATACAATATTTGTAATCATGCAAAAACGAAAGTGGCCTGACTTTAATAAAGTCTAATGCAATCGGTCGATGCAGCAGCGTAGGAGTGCACACAGGCAACTAGCCTCCTCCTGGGAACTCCAAAACAGAACTAACTTCTATCAAAGGGCCAGGCTTAAATACAGCAGGGCCATTAAGCAATTATTAATGAGTCATTTAGCAGATGCTTTTATCCAAAGCGATTTACAGAGACTAGGGGGTGAACTCTGCATCATCATCAACAACTGCTGCTGCAGAGTCACTTCCAATAGGAGCTCGTTTGTTTTACGTCTCATCCGAAGGACGGAGCACAAGGAGGTGAAGTGACTTGCTCAGGGTCACACACACACACACACACACACACACAGGGAGTCAGTGGCTGAGCCGGGATTTGAACCTCCTGGTATCAGACCCCTTTCTTTAACCGCTGGACCACCAAAGCCAATTAAGCTTGACCAGCTGCAGTCACATTCATTGATCATTAAAAAGATCAATAAAAACATGAAGTACCAAATTAATTGTTCATTTGAAAAAAAAAACTGTATAATTTGATACGTTAATATTTCGACTTACTGCCAAGTAACTTTTGCATGTTAACAGAATTCGAGTAAGTTATCAGAATAACAGGTATAGCTAAAAGTTAAAATAATTAAAATAACAAAAAATAACCTGTCCTCAAATGAGGAAAATGACTCTTACTGGGTTAATGGTCAGAATTGAAAAATAAATCACGAAAATTAATAAATAGTATTTCGAAGTGAGGTGGTTTTTGTTGTGTGTGTAGTGAATGGATGTGCAGGACAGGAGGACTGGAATTACTTTGGGAGCTGCGATGAGTTTGAAAAGGATTTGACTAGAAATGTAATTCAGGAGGGATGGAAACAGTTAACAGAAAGAAAATAAAAACCCCAAAGCCGGCCTCCCTCCCTCCATGTTTTCTAATGAAATGAAAGTGAAACTGACAGCAAGGAAAGCTAGAGAGAGACACACAAACACAACACACAAATCTTACAAAATGAGCACTGAGACACACAGAGACAGTGATACACTGACACTGAGACACTGAAAAGAGACTGTGCAGACTGGAGCAAGTGAGGAGGGAGAGAGAGAGAGAGACAGAGAGAGAGAGAGAGAGAGAGAGAAACAAACGTAACATACAAATCTTACAAAATGAGCACTGAGACACACTGAGGGAGACAGAGACTGTATACCAACACTGAAAAGAGACTGTGCAGAGACTGGAGAGAGAGGGGAAGAGAGCAAGCAGAGAGACAGGAGAGAGAGGAAGAGAGCAAGGAGAGAGAGATACAAACACAACACACTGAACTGACCACAATAACTAAAAACAAATCTCAAACCTTAGTGAGGACTAGCAGTTTCCTGACTCAAGCATCGCTAAGAAGACTGTAATAGAATCCTCCAGCCGACACTTCACCAGGGGGCGTTTACTGGCCTTATTGTTTTAACTGTGAGGTTTCTGAAGACCTACAGTCGATGCCGTTAGCAGGTGTTTCAGTATTGTCGCATTTTAATTTTTTTAGATACATCTAGAGAACCGCCTGTCCGATTGTGATGAAACCTGCTCATGACCTTTGGCTTACAAGCTGTTGAAAGTCTCAGAATCTGGGTGTGTGCGGAGTCTGTCTGTCTATGTGTGTATGTGTGTGTGTGTGTAGTTGACACACTGGTTTGCTTGCACCTCTTGTCTGCAGGGACGCCTGTTGCCATGGTGCAGCCCAATGGAATCATGGGTAACGAGCTGAAGTCGGACATGATTGGAGGGGAGGGGTCGATGGGGCTCAGGGGTCAGGGGTCACTGCAGATCCCCCCAGAGCTGGCGAGCAACGAGATCGTGCAGAGAGTGATCGCGGAGAATCAGGATCTGAGAGGTATGAGAAATACACACAGAGAAATCAGAGAGACTGAGACAGATACACACTGCTATACACGCACTGAGAGATAGAGACCGATCACAAAGAATCAGGATCTGAGAGGTACCAGAGATAGACTCAGATACACTGAGACTCACAGAGAGAAATGCACAGAAATATACACAGAGATATGATAAGAGATACACACTGCTATGCACTAATGCTAAGACATCTCTCCTCCCCCTCCCCTCTCTCTCTCTCAGATGCGATCAGACAGAGTAACCAGGCTCTACGGGAGCGCTATGAGGAGATGCTGTCTTTCCGGGCTCGGAATCGCGAGGAGAGAGAATTCCTGTTGGGAAAGTTCAGGGAGGCGCGCAGCCTGGTGGAGCGGCTGACCCGGGACAAAACCGTGCTGCAGAGACAGAACCAGGAGCTGAGGAGCAGCATGCAGGTAACCGGGACCAGAACCCAGTATCACTGCACAGCACAGTACAGTACAGCAAAGGAAAGCACAGGATAACAGAGCATAGGTTAGACGGAGACAGAACCAGGAACAACGACACACATAGTTGATAGCGTCTGTGAAATGGCTCCCCCTATTAACCTTATAGATATTATACATATTTTTCGTTGTAATGCTGTTCCTGAGCACAGATCATTTGGGCTCAGGAGACACCCAGAGAATCAGAACCTCAGTCTGTCTCGTTTATTTTTCAAGCTGGTACCAGACAGGACCACAGAGCAGGAGAAGATGGAAGTGGGAGAGGAGAGAGCGCCCAGCAGAGAGGTAAGAGGGAGAACGCACAGCCGATACTGCAGTACACAGGATTGAGGAGCAGGGGGCAGGAGAGAGCATGGAGGGGAGGAAGTAGGGAGAGGGGAGAAAGGAGGTGAATTCTCAAATATAGGACTGGTTATTATTGTGTGAGCAGGGGGTGTCTCAGTGTCTGTGTGTGTGTGCAGGGTGTCTCAGTGTCTCTGGGTGTGTAAGCACGGTGTCTCAGTGTCTCTGACAGTGTGGTTCTCTCTCTCTCTCTCTCTCTGTGTGTTCAGGGTGTCTCAGTGTCTCTGACAGTGTGGTTCTCTCTCTCTCTCTCTCTCTCTCTGTGTGTTCAGGGTGTCTCAGTGTCTCTGACAGTGTGGTTCTCTCTCTCCCCTGTCTGTGTTCAGGGTGTCTCAGTGTCTCTGACAGTGTGGTTCTCTCTCTCTCTCTCCCTCTGTGTGTTCAGGGTGTCTCAGTGTCTCTGACAGTGTGGTTCTCTCTCTCTCCCTCTGTGTGTTCAGGGTGTCTCAGTGTCTCTGACAGTGTGGTTCTCTCTCTCTCTCTCTGTGTGTTCAGGGTGTCTCAGTGTCTCTGTCAGTGTGGTTCTCTCTCTCTCCCCTGTGTGTGTTCAGGGTGTCTCAGTGTCTCTGACAGTGTGGTTTCTCTCTCTCTCTCTCTCTCTCTGTGTGTTCAGGGTGTCTCAGTGTCTCTGACAGTGTGGTTCTCTCTCTCTCCCCCCCTGTGTGTGTTCAGGGTGTCTCAGTGTCTCTGACAGTGTGGTTCTCTCTCTCTCTCTCTCTGTGTGTTCAGGGTGTCTCAGTGTCTCTGACAGTGTGGTTCTCTCTCTCTCTCTGTTCAGGGTGTCTCAGTGTCTCTGACAGTGTGGTTCTCTCTCTCTCTCTCTCTCTCTCTCTCTGTGTGTTCAGGGTGTCTCAGTGTCTCTGACAGTGTGGTTCTCTCTCTCTCCCCCCCTGTGTGTGTTCAGGGTGTCTCAGTGTCTCTGACAGTGTGGTTCTCTCTCTCTCCCTCTGTGTGTTCAGGGTGTCTCAGTGTCTCTGACAGTGTGGTTCTCTCTCTCTCTCCCTGTGTGTTCAGGGTGTCTCAGTGTCTCTGACAGTGTGGTTCTCTCTCTCTCTCTCTGTGTGTGTTCAGGGTGTCTCAGTGTCTCTGACAGTGTGGTTCTCTCTCTCTCTCTCTGTGTGTTCAGGGTGTCTCAGTGTCTCTGACAGTGTGGTTCTCTCTCTCTCTCTCTCTCTGTGTTTCAGGGTGTCTCAGTGTCTCTGACAGTGTGGTTCTCTCTCTCTCTCTCTGTGTGTTCAGGGTGTCTCAGTGTCTCTGACAGTGTGGTTCTCTCTCTCTCTCTCTGTGTGTTCAGGGTGTCTCAGTGTCTCTGACAGTGTGGTTCTCTCTCTCTCCCCCCCTGTGTGTGTTCAGGGTGTCTCAGTGTCTCTGACAGTGTGGTTCTCTCTCTCCCCTCTGTGTGTTCAGGGTGTCTCAGTGTCTCTGACAGTGTGGTTCTCTCTCTCTCCCCCTCTGTGTGTTCAGGGTGTCTCAGTGTCTCTGACAGTGTGGTTCTCTCTCTCTCTCTCTCTCTCTCTCTGTGTGTTCAGGGTGTCTCAGTGTCTCTGACAGTGTGGTTCTCTCTCTCTCCCCCCCTGTGTGTGTTCAGGGTGTCTCAGTGTCTCTGACAGTGTGGTTCTCTCTCTCTCTCTCTCTGTGTGTTCAGGGTGTCTCAGTGTCTCTGACAGTGTGGTTCTCTCTCTCTCTCCCTCTGTGTGTTCAGGGTGTCTCAGTGTCTCTGACAGTGTGGTTTCTCTCTCTCTCTCTCCCTCTGTGTGTTCAGGGTGTCTCAGTGTCTCTGACAGTGTGGTTCTCTCTCTCCCCCTCTGTGTGTTCAGGGTGTCTCAGTGTCTCTGACAGTGTGGTTCTCTCTCTCTCTCTCCCTCTGTGTGTTCAGGGTGTCTCAGTGTCTCTGACAGTGTGGTTCTCTCTCTCTCTCTCTCTCTCATCCCCATCTCTCTCTCTCTCTCTCTCTCTCTCTCTCTCTCTCTCTCTCTCTCTCTCTAGGGTACCAGCAGTGCTGCCAGCTCTCTTGACTCCTTTAACACTCTCACTCAGAGCACGTGTGAGGCAGAGAAACCAGAGAGAGACTCCACAACTGCCAAGGTGAGGCTGCTACACAACACAACACAAACATGCATAACACAACACTGCACAGCACAGCACGACACAAAGATAAACGACACGACACAAAGATACACAACATAGCCAACACTGCACAACACCACAACACTGCACAACACAGATCCACAACTGCCAAGGTGAGGCTGCTACACAATACAACACTACACAACATAAAGATACACTACACAAAACACAATACTAAACAACACAATCCTAAACTACACAACAATACAATAAACATTACTTCCCCCCTCCCTCTTTCAGCCCCGCGAGGAAGGAGGGAAAGAGTTTCTGCTGCTGTTGAAGGAGAGGAAGGAGGAGCTTGAGGAGTCTCTGAGCCGGATGAGGGAGAGAAACGAGAGACTGGAGAGAGAGAGAGAGGAGCTGGAGAGCAGACTGAGAGAGAGCGAGAGACTGCAAGGGTCAGGGGGGAAGGAGACACGCAGGTCAGCACAGCACAGTGTGATACACCACACAGGGAAGCATTGTAAAGCACAGAGAGGTCTGGTAAAGCATAGGGAAGCATTGTAAAGCACAGAGAGGTCTGGTAAAGCATAGGGAAGCATTGTAAAGCACAGAGAGGTCTGGTAAAGCATAGGGAAGCATTGTAAAGCACAGAGAGGTCTGGTAAAGCATAGGGAAGCATTGTAAAACACAGAGAGGTGTGGTAAAGCATAGGGAAGCATTGTAAAGCACAGAGAGGTCTGGTAAAGCACAGGGAAACATTGTAAAGCACAGAGAGGTCTGGTAAAGCATAGGGAAGCATTGTAAAGCACAGAGAGGTCTGGTAAAGCATAGGAAGCATTGTAAAGCACAGAGAGGTCTGGTAAAGCATAGGGAAGCATTTAAAAGCACAGAGGTCTGGTAAAGCACAGGGAGCAGGTAAAGCACAGAGAGGTGGTAAAGCACAGGGAAGCATTGTAAAAGCACAGAGAGGTCTGGTAAAGCATAGGGAAGCATTGTAAAGCACAGAGAGGTGTGGTAAAGCACAGGGAAGCATTGTAAAGCACAGAGAGGTCTGGTAAAGCATAGGGAAGCATTGTAAAGCACAGAGAGGTGTGGTAAAGCATAGGGAAGCATTGTAAAGCACAGAGAGGTATGTGGGATTTCTCGTGTGAATTGACCCTGTTGCATCTCTGCGCAGCGGAGAGGACTCTGCCTCCTGTGAAGAGTGGAAGAGGCTGGTGCTGGAGCTGAGAGAGAAGATCCAGGAGTCTGAGAGGAGGTGAGGGTGAGAGAGAGAGAGAGAGAGAGAGAGGGGCTGGAGGATTGTTATTCTTATTTTCACCTAATTATTTTTCTTCTCCTTCAATTTCTTCTTCCCCTTCTCCTAATTCACCCTCTTCCAATTTCTAATTAGTTTCCTTCTTCTTCCCCTCTTTCTAATTCTTCAAATAACGTTCTTCTAACTCTCCTCCTAATAATGTTTCCGAATTCTAATTCTTTATCTTCTCCTAAATCTTAATTTATTTTAATTGTTCCTCTTCTAATTGTTCCTTCTAATTTCTCATTTAATTCTTCTTCTCGTGTCTTCGAATTATTTCTTCTCCTTCTCTCTTCTATTCTTATTTTTGATCCCTCTCAAATTCTTTCTCTCCTGATATTCTTCCTCTTCTAATTCTCCTTCAAATAATTTTTCTTCTCATTCTTCTCTTCCTACTTTTTCTTCTCGTTAGTCGTAAAAGTATATCATCGTCACCGTCTCCCATCTCTCTCTCCCTGCTGTTGTTCCCTCAGGAACGTGGAGCTCCAGAGCCGAGTGGAGTCTCTTCAGAAGACGGCAGCCCAGCTGGAGCGCTCGGAGGCCAGGCTGAAACTGAGAGAGAGGGAGCTGGAGAGGGAGGGGGAGGAAAGAGCTCAGAAACTCACAGAGGTACAAAATATAAATACATCATTAAAAACATATCATGCAACACATCATACAAAATAACTGGATAACACAACATCTAATACAAAATAGAGGGTTTTCATTTAGTTTTAAGGTATGTGGCACTTACAAGGCAGTAGGGGGCACCGATGTCATCGTGGCGCGTAGGGCCGATGGGGGAAGAGTGTAGGGGTGTCGTCCATCACCCCCCAATTTTTGAATAAAGGTTTTAAAATGGTGGTTTTTATTTCGGCACTGCTCACAGCAAGGCAATATCAACAAAAAGAAAATGTTACTTTTGGAGCATCACGCGATACAAGGCTGGCTGAAAATGCGCGCGGAATTTGTGACCATACCTTCTGATTGTGTGCAGTTGTAATACGGGAAACGGCATGCTGCAGCTCCCATGCTCAGCGTTAGTCAAGTCCTGCTCCGACGGCATGGTCTGTAAAAACACACAGCTCTTATGATTACACGTTTGGTCGCCATCACAACTGTTGCATGAAACTGGGGTTACTCTATGCTGCTGGTGTTAATAATATACAGCCCCTCTCTGCACTGAAGCATTTGTCTGTCAGCTGACAAGGTTTCAGCTGATATCACATCATGCCTTTCTTCTTAAAAGCGTGCAGCCTCTATACATGAAACCCCAATATCTCTGACAAGCACCTTTTGAAAACCCTGAACATGTAATACAATGTAGAATATCAAACCAGACCTTACTAAATATAACATCAAACTAGAACATAATATAATATATAAATGAAACAAAAACTGTGAGTGAGCCCCTTTTCTCTGAGGGCTCAGGGCTCAGTTCAGGGTGTGACTGTACCCCCTGCCCCCCTCAGCAGCTGACGAAGGACAGTGAGCCCCTGAAAGCCCAGGTGACCTCGCTGCTAGGAGAGCTACAGGAGAGACAGGCCAGTCTGGAGAGCTGCCAGCGGGAGAGGAGCACCATTGAGGATAAGTGAGTCTCTCTCTCTCTCTGTCTCTCTCTGGCGATCTGTTATCCTGTCTGTCTCTGTTTCTCCCAGTCTGCTTCAGGTGAGCGAGTCACGCCACACTCTGGAGAGAGAATGTGTGTGTGTGTGTGTGTGTGTGTGTGTGTGTCTGTGTCCTAATGATCTGTAATCTTGTGTTTCTCTGTCTCTGTGTGTCTCTCAGGCTGCGTCAGGTGAGCGAGTCGCACCGCGCTCTGGAGAGTGTGTGTGTGTGTGTGCGTCTCTCTCTCCCTCTGTCTGTCTCTGTAATCCTCTCTCTGTGTGTCTCTCAGGCTGCGTCAGGTGAGCGAGTCGCACCGCGCTCTGGAGAGAGATTGTGAGGTGATGAGGAAGCAGCACAGCGTGAGTCTGGACCAGCTGAGGATGAAGGCACAGGACCTGGAGTCTGCACTCAAACTGGAGCGGCACACCGTGTCAGAGGAGAAGTGAGTGAGAAAGGAGGGGAGTGTGTGAGAGGAGAGAGTGGAGGGGGGAGGGGAAAGAAAGGGAAAAGGAGAGAAGGGGTGAGAGGAGCGAGTACAGAGAGAAGAGGGGAGGAAGAGTTTGTGGTCACCAATCCACCCCCTCTGTCTCTCTCTCTCTCTCAAATTCAAATAGACTTTATCGGCATGACAAGTCACACTAGCATTGCCAATGATAATGCAGCAAATTTACAGAAACACTGAACATTTTTATAAATACATATATATTTACAGAACACAATAACAGTACAACAGTGCTAGCGTTGAACGTCCTCCACTCTCCCCTCTTTCACTGAGAAACCTCCTTTTTGCCAGCAGCTTGACAGAATATTTGTCTCTGATTCCTCTCCACTCCCCCTCCCCCTCTCAGGAGGAAGCTGGCTCAGTTACAGCATGCCTACACCACTCTGTTTCAAGATTACGACCAGCAGCTCAAGAAAGAAAACGCCAACAAGCACAAGGTGACGGGAGAGAGATGACAAAATAATCATTGTTTACTTTTGTTCTATAGGTTTAGAATCATGTGTGTTCTATCTGTGTTGATAGCGTTATGTGTTTCTGCCTGTGTGTGTCTGTGTCTGCTTGATTTGTTTGTGTGTCTGTGTCTGCATTGATTTGATTACGTTTCTGTCTGTTGTGTGTGTGTGTGTGTGTTTCTGTACTGATTTGATTACGTTTCTGTCTGTGTGTGTGTGTGTGTGTGTGTGTGTGTGTGTGTGTGTGTGTGTGTTTCTGTGTTGATTTGTGTGCGTTCCTCACTCTCTCTGTGCTCAGGGTCAGGATCTTGAGGATCTGAAGACCCAGCTGCAGGAAGCAGAGAATGCTCTGGTGCTGAAGCAGGATCTCATCGACAAGCTGAAAGAGGAGTCAGAGAGAAACAGGGGAGCGCTGGAGACTGTGCCAGTGCTGACAGCTCAGGTACTGAGGAGAGGAGAGCGAGGAGAGAGAGGGAGAGAAACAGGGGGCGCTGGAGACTGTGCCAGTGCTGACAGCTCAGGTACTGAGGAGAGAGAGCGAGGAGAAGAGAGGAGAGAAACAGGGGAGCGCTGGAGACTGTGCCAGTGCTGACAGCTCAGGTACTGAGGAGAGGAGAGCGAGGAGAAGAGAGGGGAGAGAAACAGGGGAGTGCTGGAGACTGTGCCAGTGCTGACAGCTCAGGTACTGAGGAGAGGAGAGCGAGGAGAAGAGGGGGGAGAGAAACAGGGGAGCGCTGGAGACTGTGCCAGTGCTGACAGCTCAGGTACTGAGGAGAGGAGAGCGAGGAGAAGAGAGGGGAGAGAAACAGGGGAGCGCTGGAGACTGTGCCAGTGCTGACAGCTCAGGTACTGAGGAGAGGAGAGAGAGGAGAGAGGGAGAGAAACAGGGAGCGCTGGAGACTGTGCCAGTGCTGACAGCTCAGGTACTGAGGGAGGAGAGCGAGGAGAAGAGAGGAGAGAAACAGGGGAGCTGGAGACTGTGCCAGTGCTGACAGCTCAGGTACTGAGGAGAGGAGATGAGGAGAAGAGAGGGAGAGAAACAGGGAGCGCTTGAGACTGTGCCAGTGCTGACAGCTCAGGTACTGAGGGAGAGAGCGAGGAGAAGAGAGGGAGAGAAACAGGGGAGGCTGGAGACTGTGCCAGTGCTGACAGCTCAGGTACTGAGGAGAGGAGAGCGAGGAGAAGAGAGGGAGAGAAACAGGGAGTGCTGGAGACTGTGCCAGTGCTGACAGCTCAGGTACTGAGGAGAGGAGAGCGGGAGAAGAGAGGAGAGAAACAGGGGAGCGCTTGAGATTGGCCAGTGCTGGGACAGCTCAGGTACTGAGGAGAGGAGAGCGAGGAGAAGAGAGGGAGAGAAACAGGGAGCTTGAGACTGTGCTAGTGCTGACAGCTCAGGTACTGAGGGGAGGAGCGAGGAGAAGAGAGGGGAGAGAAACAGGGAGTGCTGGAGACTGTGAGTGCTGACAGCTCAGGTACTGAGGAGGGCGAGGAGAAGAGAGGGAGAGAAACAGGGGAGCGCTGGAGACTGTGCCAGTGCTGACAGTTCAGGTACTGAGGAGAGGAGAGCGAAGAGAAGAGGGAGAAACAGGGGGCGCTGAGACTGTGCCAGTGCTGACAGTTCAGGTACTGAAGAGAGGAGAAAGGAGAGAGAGGGGAGTGCTGGAGACTGTGCCAGTGCTGACAGCTCAGGTACTGAGGAGAGTGGAGAGGTCTATGTTAGGGGTATCGGGGTGCGTAGTGTGTGTTTGGGGGTGTCAGATCTCGGTTAAGGGGGTGTGTAGAGTGTGCATTCACGTTGTTCTCTCTCTCTCTCCAGGCTGAGATTTACCGCGCTGATTTCCTGGCTGAGCGGCAGGCTCGGGAGCAGCTTCACCAGCAGAAGGAGGTCCTGCAGGAGCAGCTGCAGCAGCTGAGCGCACAGCTGGAGGGGGCGAGCAGGTGAGACCCCAAACACTGAACCGCATCAACACTGAACCGCATCAACACTGAACCGCATCAACACTGAATCCCCTCGTTGTCACTTTATTGGACGATGATTCTGTTCCTTTGTCTTCCCAGGGCTCGCATGGAGGAGCTTCAGCAGAGACATCTAGAGAATTACAGACCCCCCCTGCACACCCCTCTCCAGCACCCCCTTCAGCACCCCCTTCAGCACCCCCTACCCCAGCCAGGTGAGTCAGGGGGCACAGCACCCCTTATAACAGCGTCCTGCAGTAAAAGTGCCCCACAACACAGCAAAGTGTAGTAAAGCACAGTGAGGCATGGTGAAGCATAGGGAAGCATTGTAAAGCACAGAGAGGTGTGGTAAAGCATAGGGAAGCATTGTAAAGCACAGAGAGAGGTCTGGTTAATGCACACAGAGGTCTGGTAAAACACAGTAGGCGTGTAAAAGCATAGGGAAGTATTGTAAACACAGAGGTGTGGTAAAAGCACATGGGGAAGCATTGTGTAAAAAGCACAGAGAGGAGGCATGGTAAAGCATAGGGAAGCAGAGATTGTAAAGCACAGAGAGGTCTGGTAAAGCATAGGGAAGCATTGTAAAGCACAGAGGTCTGGTAAAAGGCATAGGGAAGCATTGTAAAGCACAGAGAGGTCTGGTAAAGCATAGGGAAGCATTGTAAAGCACAGAGAGGTCTGGTAAAAGGGAGGAAACATTGTAAAAGCACAGAGGTCTGGTAAAGCATAGGGAAGCATTAAAGCACAGAGAGGTCTGGTAAAAGCACAGGGAAGCATTGTAAAGCACAGAGAGGTCTGGTAAAGCATAGGGAAGCATTGTAAAGCACAGAGGTCTGGTAAAGCATAGGGAAGCACTGTAAAGCACAGAGAGGTCTGGTAAAGCGTAGGGAAGGAGTGCTAAAGCGTAGGGAAGCATTGTAAAGCACAGAGAGGTCTGGTAAAGCATAGGGAAGCATTGTAAAGCACAGAGAGGTCTGGTAAAGCATAGGGAAGCATTGTAAAGCACAGAGAGGTCTGGTAAAGCATAGGAAGCATTGTAAAGCACAGAGAGGTCTGGTAAAAGCATAGGAAGCATTGTAAAGCACAGAGAGGTCTGACAAAGCATAGGGAAGCATTTAGCAAAGGCACAGAGGGCATGGCACAAAGGTATGGTAAACATAGGGAAGCATTGTAAAGCACAGAGAGGTCTGGTAAAGCATAGGGAAGCATTATAAAAGCACAGAGAGGTCTGGTAAAAACATAGGGAAGCATTGTAAACACAGAGAGGTCTGGTAAACATAAACAAACCATTGTAAAAACCCACAGAGAGGTCTAACTAAAAGGCATAAATGCAGTGTAAGCAAATCACTGCAAAAGTGTAATAAAGCCCAGTGAAACACAAACACAAATCTTTTACTGATTTATTAATGATTACGAATTGTATGGATCTCTCTCCCAGCTGCTTTGCCCCGATGACTGGGCATTGTAAAGCACAGAGAGGTCCCTTCAAAAGCATGGGGCTCAGGAGCACAGAGAGGTCTGGTAAGGCATGTTATAAAGAAACCAGCCGGACTACATGTTTCCCAGGGCGCTAAGGTAACCAAGCTCCAGAAATGGACACACTGTAAAAAGCCCAGTGAACACAAACACAAATCTTTTTACTGATTTGGGGGATTGAGGGGGCAGATGGACTTCCCAGCTACAGTGAGGGGGGAGGGGGGCGGGACTCCCCTTCAGGGGGGGGGGGGAGGTCGGGGGCAGAGGGACGGCTACAGTGAGAGGGGGGGAGCTCAGACAGACAGAGGGACTGCATACAGTGAGGGGGGGGAGGGGGCAGAGGGACTGCATACAGTGAGGGGGGGAGGGGGGGCAGAGGGACTGCATACAGTGAGGGGGGAGTGAGGGGGCAGAGGGACTGCATACAGTGAGAGGGGGGGGGCATACAGGAGGGTAGGAGACAGGGGGCAGAGGACTGTTGGGGCAGAGGGACTGCATACAGGGGGGGTGAGGGGCAGAGGGACTGCATACAGTGAGGGGGAGTGAGGGGCAGAGGACTGCATACAGTGAGAGGGGGGAGAGAGGGGGCAGAGGGACTGCATACAGTGAGGGGGGGGGACTGAGGGGCAGAGGACTGCATACAGTGAGGGGGGGGGAGTGAGGGGGCAGAGGGACTGCATACAGTGAGGGGGAGGGGAGGGGCAGAGGGACTGCATACAGTGAGGGGGGGAGTGAGGGGGCAGAGGGACTGCATACAGTGAGGGGGGGAGTGAGGGGGCAGAGGGACTGCATACAGTGAGGGGGCAGAGGGACTGCATACAGTGAGGGGGAGTGAGGGGCAGAGGGACTGCATACAGTGAGGGGCAGTGAGGGCAGAGGGACTGCATACAGTGAGAGGGGGGAGTGAGGGGCAGAGGGACTGCATACAGTGAGGGGGGTGAGGGAGAGGACTGACTGCAGTGAGGGGGGGGAGTGAGGGAGTAGAGAGACTGCATACAGTGAGGGGGAAGTGAGGGAGTAGAGAGACTGCATACAGTGAGGGAGAGAGTGGGGAGTGAGGGGGTAGAGGGACTGCATACAGTGAGGAGGCGGGGAGTGGATGGAGAGAGGGGTTGGAGAGGGGAGTGGAAAGAGGGGAACATCAACACACGGCCTTGTAATTCTACATGAAGGATATGAATTTACCCTTTTACTGTAACACAGATTAATAACATTAGTATCTTATTGGAGGGTGGGAATGGTACAGGAGGGGGGGGGGTGCATATTTTAAAATCGGGGGGGCGCTACTGACAAAATCGACAGACCCATTATATAATTTTTCATTTTTATTTCCTGTAACCATTGTGATCATTGCTGCTTATACACTGGCTACAGAGAATCTGTGGAACTTATCTGATAATAAATACCAGCATGACAGAGTTATTATTATTATTATTATTATTATTATTATTATTATTATTAGTGTTATTCATTGTATTGTTGTTTTTGGGGTTGAAATTATACTAATTAAAAAACGTACAAGCTTGCTGTATGAGGGCATGCTATGAAATAATTGATCAAATACGGATTATTTGTGTGTGTTGAATGACTGGGTGGAGCATTTGTTGATTGTGTGTTTCTGTATTTGTGTGTGTGTGTGTGTATCTGTTTGCGTGTCTGTATCTGTGTGTGTGCCTGTGTATCTGTGTGCGTGTCTGTATTTGTGTATCTGTGTGTGCCTGTGTATCTGTGTGCGGTGTCTGTATTTGTGTATCTGTGTGTGTGCCTGTGTATCTGTGCGCGTGTCTGTATTTGTGTATCTGTGTGTGTGCCTGTATCTGTGTGCGTGTCTGTATTTGTGTATCTGTGTGTGTGTTCGGTATGTCTGTCTCTGTGCGTGTCTGTATCTGTCTATCTGTGTGTGTGTGTGTTCGGTATGTCTGTCTCTGTGCGTGTCTGTATCTGTCTATCTGTGTGCGTGTCTGTATCTGTCTATCTGTGTGTGTGTGTGTATCTGTGTGCGTGTCTGTATCTGTCTATCTGTGTGTGTGTGTGTTCGGTATGTCTGTCTCTGTGCGTGTCTGTATCTGTCTATCTGTGCGTGTCTGTATCTGTCTATCTGTGTGTGTGTGTATCTGTGTGCGTGTCTGTATCTGTCTATCTGTGTGTGTGTGTGTTCGGTATGTCTGTCTCTGTGCGTGTCTGTATCTGTCTATCTGTGTGTGTGTGTGTTCGGTATGTCTGTCTCTGTGCGTGTCTGTATCTGTCTATCTGTGTGTGTGTGTTCGGTATGTCTGTCTCTGTGCGTGTCTGTATCTGTCTATCTGTGTGCGTGTCTGTATCTGTCTATCTGTGTGTGTGTGTGTATCTGTGTGCGTGGTCGTATCTGTCTATCTGTGTGTGTGTGTGTTCGGTATGTCTGTCTCTAATGCGTGTCTGTATCTATCTATCTGTGTGTGTGTGTGTGTTCGGTATGTCTGTCTCTGTGCGTGTCTGTATCTGTCTATCTGTGTGTGTGTGTTCGGTATGTCTGTCTCTGTGCTCTAAATGGCGTGTCTGTATCTGTCTATCTGTGTGCGTGTCTGTATCTGTCTATCTGTGTGTGTGTGTGTATCTGTGTGCGTGTCTGTATCTGTCTATCTGTGTGTGTGTGTGTTCGGTATGTCTGTCTCTGTGCGTGTCTGTATCTGTCTATCTGTGTGCGTGTGTGTTCGGTATGTCTGTCTCTGTGCGTGTCTGTATCTGTCTATCTGTGTGCGTGTGTGTTCGGCATGTCTGTCTCTGTGTGTGTGTGTGTGTGTGTTTATCTGTGTGCGTGCCTGTGTATAAATTCTCATGTAACACACTGACTTGCTATCAGGGAGCAGGATGTTCTGTCTCCTACTGTGTCTCTAAACAATAATTAAAAAAAAAATGAATACACGTGTATCTTTTATTTAAATAAAGTTTCTCTTCATTTTTTTTGTCTCAAAAATAAAAATAAAAAAGTCCATCAATTAAATGAGCATTTTGATCTTCTTGTACACCATGCAAGCAGCACAACAAGACCATCACATGTCAATACCTGAAGCCAACTTAAGTTTCTCTAGAAAAGAAAAAGTGACACGCTTAATGAGGTTTATTTAGCTTTGGAGGTTAAGTTGATCGACAGGCACGTTTTTAACAATGATTTCTTTCACTCGCTCACCGCTCTCTTTCTGAAACAGTCACTTAGTCGCTTTTGATGGATTTGTAGTTTTTTTTAAAGAAAAACCACAACTCCCACAATGCAACGGGAGATGCCAACCTACAACATGTCTAATGTGTCTAATGTATTAAGCTATTTACAATCTCCAGCAGGCTTTGAGTTTAAACGAAATGTGATATTATCAATGTCTTATGCTAAATAATATTAATACCAAGTTTCATGAAAATTTAAAGCCCTTCTGCAGATATATACACAAATGAAGCGTGTGACATACAGACAGTGGGACGTACAGACAAACAGACACCCTTTGAATCAAATACTGTCAAAAACGTGTGGGAAATAATTTAAATTATTTGAATATCAAGTTTCTTCGCAATTGGATAAGCGGTTATGCACGTACATACTACAAATGGAAAGGGTGACTTATATTACACCTGTTCTTATCATTAATAGGATAAATATGAAGACATCTCCGACCTGCACTTCAAAAGGCACCCTTCACTGGGAACAGACCTCCATTTGATACTGGGAGACACTGGGAGACACAGCCTCGGTCTGTCCGTCTGTCTGTCTAGCTTATTAATTTATTATTGTTATTATTTAATGTATGTATGTATAATAATAACATTTTTTTAATTAACTGAACTATTTTACTGAGCGGTTTTCGTTAATTGTTCTGTTAAAAAATAAATGTTTGCCGTTTAATGATTTTTTTTCGCTCGCTCGAGAGGCGGGACCCACGAGCGTCGAGGCACACCCAGCCGCGTTCTCCCGCCTCTTTCTCAAACTGTCACTTTGTCGCTTTTGTGCGATTTGTAGTTTTTTTAAAAAAGGACTTCATCTCCCGCAACGCTGCGAGTTGTAGTTCAGTGGAGCGGATACAGAGAAGGACAAGAAAACTACACTTCCCACAATGCCAATCTACGACGTGTCGAATCTGTCGAATATATTTACGTAACCGTTTACAATCCCCATCGGGTTTTAATAAATTATAAAAAAAAAAAAACAGAAAAGAAAAGAAGAAAAAAACAGATAATCCAGCGTATTTTATTATTTATTATTTTCTTTGTATTTTATTTAACTATAAAATAATATTGGCGAAATTCTCGTTCTGAATTTACCGGACGTCAGTGTTCAACATGGCGGCTCCCCATTCAGAAACATTGCACTTGTATCCTTATTTTAACGATCAGGAAAGAAAAACAAAAATCAATTCGTAACATAATAATATTTGCCATCTGTTATTGTAAAAAAAAGCGCACGAGAAATCGACATAATTCATATACAGTTTAATATGAGAATTGGTATGTTTATCAAGGGAAAATTGTGTTTGAAAACAAACAGATCGGTACAATATTAACTAAATGACATCTCAGAAAACATGCAGAATATATTTAAATACGATAAATATCTGGGCGTGGTTACCGTGTCGTCAGAAATCTATAAACATTGTCTGTTTTCAAACACGCTTTCCCTTGAGGTGTGTTTCGTGTTTCAAATTCGACCAGCAGTTCGTCGAACCGCCTGTTCATCCCTGTCGCCGGATGCGGAACCGAAAGGGGATCAGCAAAAATTAACGTTACTGAGCTTCAATTATTATTATTATTTTATTATTATTATTATTATTATTATTATTGTTAACTGGACTTCTACAGCAAAACTGTCGGTTCCGTGTTTTTATTTTCGAACCGCCTGGCCCAAATCGCTCACGGATCCCTGTCGCCGGATGCGGAACCGAGGAAAGGGGGGATCAGCAAAGAACTCCGGGTAACCGACAACAACCTCAACGTGTGAGCTTCAATTATTATTATTATTATTATTATTATTATTATTATTAAGACGTTCCAGTTCTACAGCAAAATGCATGGTTGCTGTGTCAGTGTTTACTGTATTTTTCGATACCCAAGGACTGGGTGCAGCAGCAGCAGCAGCAGCAGCAGGGCTAGTGTGAGTTTCTAACCCTGCTCAAACTCCTGGCTCCTGATCATTTCAATATTAATAATAATAATACTAGACTTCATTGAGGGGAGCTCTGAACCCCAGGACTGGGTGCAGCAGCAGCAGCAGGGCTAGTGTGAGTTTCTAACCCTGCTCAAACTCCTGGCTCCTGATCATTTCAATATTAATAATAATAATACTAGACTTCATTGAGGGGAGCTCTGAACCCCAGGACTGGGTGCAGCAGCAGCAGGGCTAGTGTGAGTTTCTAACCCTGCTCAAACTCCTGGCTCCTGATCATTTCAATATTAATAATAATAATAATAATACTAGACTTCAGCAGCAGGGCTAGTGGGGACTCCTGGCTCATTTGAACCCCAGGACTGGGTGCAGCAGCAGCAGCAGCAGGGCTAGTGTGAGTTTCTAACCCTGCTCAAACTCCTGGCTCCTGATCATTTCAATATAGATTTTACTGAGTTGTGACTGGTTCTACCTGTCTGTGCTTGTGGTTCTGTTCAGGTTCTGGTGCGCTGAAGAGGCCCGGATCCTGCGTGTGTCGGTCGGCTCCTTCCTGGATCACCTGGCGCTGGTTCTGGAAACCATGCAGGCGTTCGGACCTTCCGAGACCCAATAGAACTGAACCGCGCCACAGCGGGGAACACACTGTGACCTTAACACATAGGGATGGGAATCAGACTCCCGCTGCACAGCAGTGTGAACCATTCCTGGTTTTACTAGGAGTTTAATAATCAGACACACCTGAGCTTGTTAGCTAGACACACTGGGGGCTGATCAAGCTGGTAGTAAAACCTGGACTGGATCACACTGCTGTGCAATAGGAGTCTGATTCCCATCCCTGGGTCAGGCTTGTTAAATGATCTTGAAGAGATATTTCAAGCTAAGGCTGTACCAGCGATGTATTGTGTATTTAGGGTTGACTCTCTGTGTGTAATTAAAAAACTGGTTCTGTGTTTGGTCGTTTGAAAATAAACGTTACTGAATTCAGGTGAATTAATCATTCTTATTAATTACAGGGATTTAAGACATCTTGGATAATTTACTAACACGCACACACGCACACGCACACGCACAGACGCACATATATATAAAGGATACACTCCAGGCCTGTATCTTGTTAATGACATCCCATAATTCATTTTATTGTAATAGTACATCAATTAAAAACTACCCCCCCAGTTAACCCTTCATGCTTCAACTAAATCACAGCAACTGGTCACCAGTAAGAGAACTGGGAATCTGAGACGCCAGTACTGGTTTCTGACTGGAAACTAAACTGGTTTATAAAATAGCAATAGCATTTTTAATACAATCGTGCCACCGTGTGGACAAACCGCGGCACTACAGCTGAAATATTTTTCACCCTGTGCAAAGAATATGAAGGTTTTATTATTACAAACTTCAACAGGGTGACTAAATCTAATACACGTTGTACATGTTATTTATGTGCATTGATATATTTTACTGTATGGATTTTGTTTGTCTATATTAGATAACAAATACCCGTATTTAATATTGTTAGAAACTTGTTCATAATTTTTTATGCTGTGGTCAGTCGCAGTATTGCTTCGATCAAAACATTTTAAAAAAAAATCTGATCTAAACTGATGGATTTTTTAAAAAGCTGCAATGCATAAAAGTGACCAATAGGGGCCGCAAATCCGTTCTTCAGTCACCTACGCCCTTGAAACCAAATTCAGACAAGACGCCGGGCAATGTGGCTGAACACTGCGGGTTTAAAATGAATAAAATAAATATATAATAATAATAATAATAATAATAATAATAATAATAATAATAATAATAATAATAATAATAATAATAATAATAGTAACAAGCCAGCTACTATATCTGATAACAAAGTAACAGTAAAAGGCGATTTAAAATGAATAATCGCACAGAAGTCATAATAATTACAATAAATTAATAAATAAATTACCCTTTTGGATACAGAAGGTTACACGACTGTAGTATAGATCAAGCGAACGGCTTCTTGGGACTCACACGGATCGACACGGTAAGCCTGCTGTCTCTCGCCTCGATACAATGAGATTGTATTTGGTTATATATATATATATATATATATATATATGTATTTAGTTGTGTTTAATTCGCGACTGGTAAACTGCCTGTACAGTATCGTGATTAAAAAAAAAACAAAAAAAACGCAGGTCGGCTGGATTGTGTTTTTGGCAGGGAGTGAGGTAACGTGACTGTACCGCAATTGGATGAATGCAGATGTGCGGGTCTGTGTTTACATGGCGCAGGTGAATCGTTGTAACGGCGCTTATATCTGTCTGTCTGTCTATCTGTCTGTCTAACCCCGTCTAGACCGGAGACCGTATTGCTGTGTCACCCTTTCGTTTCTCTTGGTTATACTGTAGTATGTACTGCATTTATTAAAGTTTAGCCTGGTTTGCTATGTTTTTTTTAATATGCTTTACCAGACCTCTCTGTGCTTTACAATGCTTCCATATGCTTTACCAGACCTCTCTGTGCTTTACAATGCTTCCCTATGCTTTTACCAGACCTCTCTGTGCTTTACAATGCTTCCCTATGCTTTACCACACCCTCTGTGCTTTTACAATGATTCCTCATGCTTTAACAGGCCTCTCTCTGTGCTTTTTACAATGCTTCCCTATGCTTTACTAGACCTCTCTGTGCTTTACAATGCTTCCCTATGCTTTACCAGACCTCTCTGTGTTTTTTACAATGCTTCCCTATGTTTTACCAGACCTCTCTGTGCTTTTACAATGCTTCCCTATGCTTTTACCAGACCTCTCTGTGTTTTTACAATGCTTCCCTATGCTTTACCAGACCTCTGTGTTTTTTACAATGCTTCCCTATGCTTTACCAGACCTCTCTGTGCTTTTTACAATGCTTCCCTATGCTTTACCAGACCTCTCTGTGCTTTACAATGCTTCCTATGCTTTACCAGACCTCTGTGCTTTACAATGCTTCCTATGCTTTACCAGACCTCTGTGCTTTACAATGCTTCCTATGCTTTTTCCAGACCTCTGTGCTTTTACAATGCTTCCTATGCTTTACCAGACCTCTCTGTGCTTTACAATGCTTCCCTATGCTTTTTACACCAGACCTCTGTGCTTTACAATGCTTCCTATGCTTTTACCATACCTCTCTGTGCTTTACAATGCTTCCCTATGCTTTACCAGACCTCTCTGTGCTTTTACAATGCTTCCCCTATGCTTTACCAGACCTCTCTGTGCTTTACAATGCTTCCCTATACTTTTACCAGACCTCTGTGTTTTACAATGCTTCCTATGCTTTTACCAGACCTCTCTGTGCTTTACAATGCTTCCCTATGCTTTTCCAGACCTCTCTGTGCTTTACAATGCTTCCCTGTGCTTTACCAGACCTCTCAGTGCTTTACAATGCTTCCCTATGCTTTATCATACCTCTCTGTGCTTTTTTACACTGTGCTTTTACTGTGGGACTCTTTTGTAAGGATAGTTAAAGACTGAACAAATTCAGTGCAAACTGAGGACCGCAGCTCCTCTCTCTCCTCAGTCTGGTCCGCTATGGGTCCGGCGCTTCAGTACTTCATGCCGCGGCCCGGTCCGGACCCGAGGGGCGTGGCTCTGGAGCCGTTCGTGCACCAGGTGGGCGGGCACAGCTGCATCCTGCGCTTCGACTCGGGGACCGTGTGCAAAGTGCTGATCCGCCGTGAACACGACGTATACCACAGCCTGCCGGCCGACCTGAGACCGTTCACGGCGCAGTACCGAGGTAAGGCACCAGGGGGAGCTGTGTGCTGCAGTACCAGCGGGAGCCTAACCCCAGCCATCAATGCAACGAGACACACTGAGACAGGCATACACACACTGAGACACACACTGAGACAGGCATACACACACTGAGACACTGAGACACACTGAGACAGGCATACACACACTGAGACACACACTGAGACACAGATATACACTGAGAGACACACTGAGACACAGACACACACTGAGACACACACATACTGGGGCAATAACACACACACACTGAGACTAATTCAAAGCGTTTTCTGCACCCTCCCCCCTACAGGTGTGGTCTTGGTCAGAGTGGAACAGTCCAAGACAGGTTCGATCCTATTGATCGCCCACCCGGCCGGAATGAACCATGTCTCTGTGGCGGGGGTGTGCTGCCCCAAGAGGAACAGAGGCACTTCCTGGGGGAGAGAGGGGGAGAGGGTCAGAGATAGTGCAGGGAGCCCCAAAACGTGAGTATCTGTGCCACCCCCACGCCGCATACAGTCTTAACGTCTGGGAATACACTGTGTGCGTGCCTCACTGTATCTCAATATTTCTCAGTGTATCTCTGTATCTCACTGTGTATCTCAGTGTGTATCTCTGTGTCTCAGTGTGTATCTCAGTGTCTCACTGTATCTCTGTGTCTCAGTGTGTATCTGTGTCTCAGTGTGTATCTCAGTGTGACTCTCAGTGTGTATCTCAGAGTGTCTCAGTGTGTCTCTCAGTGTGTATCTCAGTGTCTCAGTGTGTATCTCTGTCTCAGTGTGTATCTCAGAGTGTCTCAGTCTGTATCTCAGTGTATATCTCAGTGTGTCTCTCAGAGTGTCTCAGTGTGTCTCTCAGTGTGTATCTCAGTGTGTATCTCAGTGTGTCTCAGTGTGTATCTCAGTGTGTCTCAGTGTGTCTCTCAGTGTGTGTCAGTGTGTCTCTCAGTGTGTATCTCAGTGTGTATCTCTGTCTCTCAGTGTGTATCTCAGTGTGTCTCTCAGTGTGTGTCTCAGTGTGTCTCCAGAGTGTCTCAGTGTGTATCTCAGTGTGTCTCTCAGTGTGTGTCTCAGTGTGTCTCAGTGTGTGTGTATCTCTCAGTGTGTCTCTCAGAGTGTCTCTCAGTGTGTATCTCAGAGTGTCTCAGTGTGTATCTCAGAGTGTCTCTCAGTGTGTCTCTCAGTGTGTCTCTCAGTGTGTCTCTCAGAGTGTCTCAGTGTGTATCTCAGTGTGTCTCTCAGTGTGTCTCTCAGTGTGTATCTCAGAGTGTCTCTCAGTGTGTATCTCAGAGTGTCTCTCAGTGTGTCTCTCAGTGTGTATCTCAGTGTGTGTCTCAGTATATCCTCTACTCTTCCCTGCTTGACTCTGCAGTCGTGACGAGACTCTGGAAGCCCTGAAGCAGCCTTACATGCTGCGGCTGCCTCTCTCGGGCTGCCCACCTCGAACCCAGGACCTGCTGGCACAGCTCAACCCCTGGGCAAGGAGGCTGTACCAGTACAGGGTGGAGCGACTGAGAGAGGAGGGGGAGAGAGGTGAGAGAGGGAGAGGGGGGGTATCACTCAATGCACAGAAGCTGTGTCTCTGTCAGTTTCTTTTGTCTCGCTCACTCTCCCCATCTCTCTAGAGTTTCTCCTCCTGGAGGACCTGACTCAGGGGTTCAGGCTCCCCTGCGTTCTGGATGTGAAGCTGGGGTGCCGGCAGCACGGCGAGGGGGCGAGTCTGGAGAAGCAGAGGAGCCAGAGCAAGAAGTGTGAGCAGAGCACCTCGGCAGAGCTGGGGATGAGAGTGTGCGGCATGCAGGTGAGAGGGGCTGAGACACACTGAGAGAGACAGACACACACTGAGAGAGACACACACTGAGAGACAGACACACACTGAGAGATACACACACAGACAGAGACACACACACTGAGATACACACTGAGAGACAGACACACACAGATACACACACTGAGAGATACACACACTGAGACACACACACTGAGCTACACAGAGACACTGAGAGACACACACACTGAGATACACACTGAGAGACAGACACACACAGAGATACACACACTGAGAGACAGACACAAACTGAGAGAGACACACACTGAGCTACACAGAGAGAGACACACAGAGAGACAGACACACACTGAGAGATACACACACTGAGAGATACACACACAGAGAGATACACACACTGAGAGACAGACACACAGAGAGACACACTACGATAGAGAGTATCACACACTGGGACAGAGAGAAGCCCTGTGATACTATGATGAGACACACACTGAGATACTACGATAAGACACACACACTGACTCCCCTCTCCCTCTCTCTCCTCTCAGGTGTTTCAGCTGGATTCTGATCAGATGATTTTCCTCAATAAGTATCTGGGGCGCAGCCTGTCTGCGGAGGGCTGTCGGGGGATCCTGGGGCAGTTCTTCCACAGCGGGGCGCGGCTGAGGCGTGGGGTCATTGCGGGGGTCCTGACGAGGCTGGGAGAGCTGAGGGAGATTGTGGAGCGGCAGGAGGGGTATCGCTTCTACTCCAGCTCCCTGCTTATCCTCTACGAAGGGGCAGAGGTAAGGCCCAGGCAGTCAAAACTGCGTCTTATAGATTTCGCTCACACCTCCTCTCCTCTCCTCTCTCTCTCTCTCTCCCTCCAGCCCTGCTCGGTGGACAGAGTCAGGTTCGATGTGCATCTCAGAGTTTGCTCACACCTCCTCTCCTCTCTCTCTCTCCAGCCCTGCTCAGTGGACAGTCAGGTTCGATGTGCGTCTCATAGATTTCGCTCACACCTCCTCTCCTCTCCTCTCTCTCCAGCCCTGCTCAGTGGACAGTCAGGTTCGATGTGCGTCTCATAGATTTCGCTCACACCTCCTCTCCTCTCCTCTCTCTCTCCAGCCCTGCTCAGTGGACAGTCAGGTTCGATGTGCGTCTCATAGATTTCGCTCACACCTCCTCTCCTCTCCTCTCTCTCTCTCTCCAGCCCTGCTCGGTGGACAGAGTCAGGTTCGATGTGCATCTCATAGATTTCGCTCACACCTCCTCTCCTCTCCTCTCTCTCTCTCCAGCCCTGCTCGGTGGACAGTGTCAGGTTCGATGTGCGTCTCATAGACTTCGCTCACACCTCCTCTCCTCTCTTCTCGTCTCACGATGGCGTGACTCACGGAGGTTCGGATGCAGGGTTACTGCTCGGGCTGCGGAGCCTGCAGGGCATGCTGGGAGAGATCCTGAGGCAGGACCGGGAGGGAAGAGAAGGGCTGCAGAGACCCACGCCGTTATAGCGACCGTACCTCCCCCCCTCCTCCTCCAACGATTCAACACCCCTCACTTTCCACACCCCCCGTGTCTCAAATGTAATCTAAAACGACTGTTTCAGAAGCCAGTATCAATGCTTCAACACTGGATCTGCGTGTTTCTAAATACCACATCTCTCTCTCTCTCTGTCTTAGTCACACAAATGACTTTAGTCTTAAAGCTGCAATACACAAACCCACCAACATGCCCACTATTAAACTGATAACTCAAGACTCCCGCTGGCTTGTGTGTGGTTCATTTAAAAACTAGACAGTACCACCACCTTCTCGCACTGCAGATCGGAATCAGGGAGAGACGTTAAAACTATAGCAGGGTCAAGTCTCCCCTCTGATCGCGTTGAGAGTGTGTTTCATTTTCTCGTCTCTTTGTGTGACAGACCCTCCCTCCTCCCTCTCCCTCAGTTTTATATCAGCTAATCTGTGGTGTGTCTGTGTCTCATATGTTTCTAAGTGTTGGGTGTCTCCTCTCTGATCACGTTGAGATTCTCTCTTGCGCGGTTTGCTGTGTCTGTCATACAAAGAGTGCAAGAGAATGAATCTCAAGACGATCAGAGGGAAGACACCCGACACTTAGAAACATATAAATCACTCTAAATAAAAACCAAAACGCTGATATTAAGGTATTTAAATCTGTTTTTTTATATTATCACTCTCAGTGCTAATAGGTCATATTATCAACGTTACTTTCACCTTTGAGGTCTTGAAAGCTTTGGATTAATTATTGTTCAGTTTGTCCAATTCTCTTTGTCTAATGTTAGCACTCCTCTGTGCGTTTTAATGCTGGGGATGCCATCAACACACAGAAGATGTACAGGAATTGTTGATATTTATCAATTTATAATAAAATCACAACACACACGGTTTATTTAAAGAAACTAATATTTTGTTTTTATTCAGAACATGGTTTTTGGTGGTTACAAGCAATGGGAGGCTTCTGATTGGCTCAGCTCAGCCAGCGCCCCACCCCCTGGGTGCATTTCAGCCCCGCCCACCCCTGGCATCAGGGTTTTCAGGGAGGAGCGTCATTAGCTGGGGTGAGAGCACGTGACAGGCGGATTAGCCAATCAGAAGCCTCGGTTTCACAACGACAGATTCCTTGTGGTTTTGGGACAAGCTGCTCAATTCTTGTTCCAAAAACCAGCAAAGGTCTAAAAGTTTATGAAACCACTTTTTTTTACAAATTAGATTTCATTTTTAAAAGCACATCCCTTTTTTTACGCCAAAAAAAACAAAAAAGGAAAATAAAGCTCATATTTATGAAAATGTACAATCTCTTATCTTCACCTTTTATTAATTAAATTGATAATTCAGCAGCACAACGATAACAGCAAAAAAACAGATTTGTACTGTAGATAACAGGGATGGATAGTATTATTACAAAGTACCAAAATGAATCGCTCCCGTTTAGCAGTGCCATGATGGACAGGTGACGAAACAAACACTTCAAAATCAAAACACGTTCCTCTGAAGAGCACATTTACACAATAGAATTTTGGACACTGGTTAAAAAATAAACCCTGAAAAAAATTGCGACCCTTAATTCAAAAGCTTGTATTACCCAATAATTATTATTATTATTATTATTAAAGTTGGAGACGATCTGTTAGACAGAGCGGTCACAAAGAATTTAAAACACACACACACACACCAACTAGTCAAGAAAAATTAATCTTGCATAACTTTTTTTTTTGTGCTGTCGATGCAGGAACTACATTCAATTGATTTGTTTAGTTTCATATTAAATAAAAGGGCAACACAGAGACAGGTGGTGAAGTGTAAGAGAAAGGAACTGGGAAACTTAGGTACATACTGGTTTCTGAAGATACAGACACAACAGCCAATTGACTGAATTCCTTTAAAATTGACCAGTATGACCATTATAAACCAGTATAAACCGTTATACACCAGTGCTTTGATTCTATCCGGGAATATCAACAGAAAACCAGGGCTGGAAAAAAAATAAACAAATAATTCTGAATGATTTTTGTCCAGCTTTAAAAAGAAAAAGTACAAAAAAACTTCTATTCGAACTAATTGTGACTGGAGCTGTTCGGATAAATCGAATTATAATTGCGACATTTTTGACATGACTTTCCCAATCAAGAAACGCCTTCAATGTCTATTCTCCATCTCTGCAGTCAATTTGAACAAACGTCACGCCTAACAGGCGCCATCTTGGCTCCTCAGTTTCCACACTTTCCTACTCTATGGCCGGCTACCGGGGATCCAAAATGGCGCCCGTATCCTGAAGCTTAAAGGCATCAAGTCAAGTCAACTTCAGGTTTAAGACACAGAATAGAGTCGATAAGACAGTTTGAAACGCCCCGTGAACAGTACAGGGTTAGGGGTACATGTTAAGACACTGACAATATATTTTACACACACAGAGCTCTATCTCAACCTCCTACTTCTTTCACTAAATTCAATCTAATAAAATTCAAGTTAACTCGTTCTCAAAAGACTTTGATTCACATTCTGAAAGACTTTGCAGTGTACAGGCAATGTGAAGGGAGACACAGCCCAGAGAGAGGAGTCCATTCAGCCCCTCGGAGCTCGGCCGGCTCCCAGCAGCTGATGAGGTTTCTTTGAATGCGTTTCTAATGCAGCACTGTGGATTAGGTTTTGACAGTTAGAGATTTGGTTTAAATCCTGCGTTTCGCAGCTGAAAGAGTCGCTCGCCCCCCCATCTCCCATCTCCATCTCCCTCATCTTCCCTCCCACCGAGAAAGAGGAAAAATTTTTGGTCTGTTGCTCTCAACCCTGAAGGCTGAACAGGGTGGAAAAATGAGGGGCGGAAAAACTGATGAAGACATTATACACATCATCAAAAAAGAAAGAACGAAAGATGATAGAAGAGGCAGCTGACAAAACAGCACAGGCTATTAAACTGGAGTCTGGGTTGTGTCTCTCTCTCTCTCTCTCTCTCTCAGGGCTCTGTGTGTGCATGCGTGTGTCTCAGGGCTGGGGGTGTGTGCGTGTATGTGTGTCTCTCCCTCTCCCCGTGTCTCAGGGCTCTGAGTGTCTCTGTATGCGTGTGTCTCAGTGCTGTGGGGGTGTGTGTGTGTCTATGCCAGTGCCTCAGGGCTGGGGGTGGTGGTGGGGGTGCCCTCCTGCCCCCCTGCCCCCGCCCCCCGGGGGGTCACCTCGATGATTCGGGGCTTGTCGATGATGCGGGCGCTGCGGTTCCCCTTCTCCACGATGCCGATGATCCAGGCCTGGTGACCCTCTCCGTACTTGGGGGATTTGATCTCAGCACAGAAGCGAGCCGCCTGCTCCCGGGGCAGGCAGACCAGCAGGCCTCCTGAGAGAGAGGAGAGGAGAGGACAGGAGAGGAGAGGAGAGGATTACAATACAATGAGAGAGACACAGAGAGAGAGGAGAGAGAGAGAGAGACAGAGAGAGAGAGACACAATACAGAGAGGAGATATTACAATACAATGAGAGAGACACAGAGAGAGAGAGAGGGGAGAGAGACACACACACACACACACACATTACAACAATACAGAGAGGAGATATTACAATACAATGACAGAGACAGAGGGAGAGGAGAGGGGGAGAGAGAGGAGAGGGGAGAAAGAGAGAGAGAGAGGGAGGGAGAGACAGACAGAGAGAGGGGGAGAGAGAGAGAGAGAGAAGGCATAACATTACAATACTGAGAGTGTTGTGGTATGGCAGTGTGTGCGTGTGGCTGTGTCTCTCTCTCACCCGATGTCTCGGCCGAGCTCCCCTGCACTAATCCAAACATGCTCCCGCAGGCCTTGCTGATGGCAGCCATCTTGGCGATGATGGGCAGGTTGTGGATGACGAAGGCCACGTCGCAGCGCTGCTGCTGCGCCAGGTTCTGGGCGTGGCCCAGGATTCCGAACCCCGTGATGTCAGTGGCAGCGTGGGCATTGAAGGTGTGCATCAGACCAGCCGCTGAGAGAGAGAGAGAGAGAGAGAGAGAGAGAGAATGTGAAGGAATATGAAACATTAGTCTATACTGTACATCGACTCAGGGATGAAAATCAGACTCCTGTTGCACAGCAGGGTCACCCAGTCCAGGTTTAACTACCAGCTTGATCAGCCCCCAGTGTGTCTAGCTAACAAGCTCAGGTGTGTCTGATTATTAAACTCCCAGTGAAACCAGGACTGGATCACACCGCTGTGCAACGGGAATCTTCTTTGCATTCCTGCTTACTGCTGTGTAAGCAGTATGAGTAACACTCCCTCTCCTCTCTCACCTGTCCTGTTAAGCATCGCCATGTTGTACATCGCCTCTTGGTAAGCCAGCTTCACATCTTCCTTCGAAACCACCAGTTTGATCTTGTTCCACTTCTCCGGCTGACAGAGAAACAGAGTCAGAAAGACAGTCCAATGAAACCTGCTGAATAATGTTACCTTAACATATTGAATTACACACCGCTTTGGAGTTTTCCCCCATATACTGACAATTTAAAAATGTGACACTTCAAAATCGAACATGAACTACCACTGTACTGCTACTATGGCTTCCGGTAGACTTTTGTAGTTTCTCTTTGATTACATGACGTTAAATCAAAATATCTAAATTATGTTCATAGTTTATTTTTTATTAAATTATGTCTCAATCCTAAAATTCTAGGTGATAGACAAACATGTTGGCCATAGCTGTAGTTTTTAAAAAAAAAATAATAATAATAAACTCCACTCAAAACTACTCTGAAGGTTGCTAAAATGACTTATTTTTCCCCTCTGATCAGTGGGAGAAGGCAGAAGGGAGAGAGTCTGCTTACAATGTCCATCCACTGGTGAGCGTTGACAGCAACCTGAGTCCCAAGAGGCTTTGTGAGGACCAGCACATCACCAGGAACTGCACTGTCCGGCCTGCGAGAGAGGAGAGAGCAGAGAGCAGGGTTAGGGAACCTACACGAGCGTTTGGGCTCCAGTGCCTTCATCAGTGGAACCCTGGTTGAGTGACACATGATGAACTGGCCTGGCACACCAAGCCCCGATGATAACCAGGGGTTCAGGACAGTCTGCCCCCGTTTGGGCCCCCTCCTCGCGGCATCCGAAAACCAGCATCATGCATCACCATCAGCTCCTGGGGGAGATTGGGGTAAGAGAGAAGTGTAAAAGAACATGACCTTATAATGAAAATTGAACATTTCAGATGATGAACTGGATCGCTGGCCTGTATCTGTCTCACTGTGTGCCAGTGTCACAGTCTATGTGCATCTGTGTGTCAGTGTGTATCTGTCGAGTTAATCCAGGGGTGTCAGTGTGTCTCAGTGTCTGTGTATCTGTCTCAGTGTCCCCGTGTATTGTGTGTGTCAGTGTGCATCTGTCTCAGTGTGTGTCAGGTGCCCCCCTGTGTGTATCTGTCTCAGTGTGTCCGCATCGGTCTGCGGCATCACCAGTGTGTCTCCTGGGGGGATCTGTCTGGGTGTCAGTTCAGTGTGAGAGAAGTGAAGCGGTTAAAAGATCTGTCATCTGTGTGTATCTGTCTCATTTGTAATGAAAATGCCAGAACATTTCAGACAGCAAGTCCTTCTGTGTGAATCGGTCTGGATCTCAGTGTGTCAGTGTGAATCTGCCTGTGTGTCGGTCAGTGTGTATCGGCGGTCAGTGTCACGGTCAGTGTGCATCTGTGTGTCAGTGTGTATCTGTGTCAGTTAGTCTCAGTGTGTGTCAGTGTGTCTCAGTGTCTGTGTATCTGTCTCAGTGTCAGTGTGAATCTGTCTGTGTGTGTCCAGTGTGTATTGTGTGTGTCTGTGTATCTGTCAGTGTGTCAGTGCATCTGCCTGTGTGTGTCGGTCTGTGTATCGGTCATCGGCCTGTGTGTCTGTGTGTATCTGTCTCAGTGTGTGTGAATCTGTGTGAATCTCGGTCAGTGTGTATCGGTCAGTGTGTATCGGTCAGTGTGTATCGGTCTGTGTGTATCGGTCAGTGTGTGTGTGAATCGGTGTGTCTGTGTGAATCTGCCTGTGATGTCGTGAATCTGCCTGTGTCGGTCAGTCAGTGTGTATCGGTCTGTGTGTATCGGTCTGTGTGAATCGGTCTGTGTGAATCGGTCTGTGTGTATCTGTCTCAGTGTGTCAGTGTGAATCTGTCTGTGTGTATCGGTCAGTGTGTATCTGTCAGTGTGTCTGTGTGTATCTGTCTCAGTGTGTCAGTGTGAATCTGTCTGTGTGTATCGGTCTGTGTGTATCGGTCAGTGTGTATCGGCCAGTGTGTATCGGTCAGTGTGTGTGTATCGGTCAGTGTGTATCTGTCAGTGTGTGTGTGTATCTGTCTCAGTGTGTCAGTGTGAATCTGTCTGTGTGTATCGGTCAGTGTGAATCGGTCTGTGTGTATCGGTCAGTGTGTATCGGTCAGTGTGTATCTGTCAGTGTGTCTGTGTGTATCTGTCTCAGTGTGTCAGTGTGAATCTGTCTGTGTGTGTAATGTGTCAGTGGTCAGTGTGTATCTGTCAGTGTGTCTGTGTGTATCTGTCTCAGTGTGTCAGTGTGAATCTGTCAGTGTGTATCTGTCAGTGTGTGTATCTGTCTCAGTGTGTCAGTGTGAATCTGTCTGTGTGGTCGGTCAGTGTGTATCTGTCAGTGTGTATCTGTGTATCTGTCTCAGTGTGTCAGTGTGAATCTGTCTGTGTGTATCGGTCAGTGTGTATCGGTCAGTGTGTCTGTGTGTATCTGTCTCAGTGTGTCTGTGTGAATCTGTCTCAGTGTGTCGGTCTGTGTGAATCTGTCTCTGTGTGTATCTGTCTGTGTGTATCTGTCAGTGTGTATCTGTCAGTGTGTCTGTGTGTATCTGTCTCAGTGTGTCAGTGTGAATCTGTCTGTGTGTATCGGTCAGTGTGTATCTGTCAGTGTGTCAGTGTGTATCTGTCTCAGTGTGTCAGTGTGAATCTGCCTGTGTGTATCGGTCAGTGTGTATCTGTCAGTGTGTCTGTGTATCTGTCTCAGTGTGTCAGTGTGAATCTGCCTGTGTGTACCGGTCAGTGTGTATCTGTCAGTGTGTCTGTGTGTATCTGTCTCAGTGTGTCAGTGTGAATCTGCCTGTGTGTACCGGTCTCCGCGTCTCACCTTGTCGCTCATTCTCTGGCTGACACTCAGCAGCATCAGCATGTTGTCGCACTCTGTGATCCCCATGGCGTACAGGTCACTCAGCACGTTGGCACAGGCGATGCGCCCCTACCAAACACACACAGGGAAAGAAATAAAGCCTCTGACGCGGGACACACTATTGCAAGTAGTTCTGCAGCGTCACTGCATTTACATTAACAGAGAGGAGTCGCTTCTGCTTTGAAATGGAAGACTTACGATTTAAAAGCCCACTTTGTTGTTTCACAGAAGAAACCCAGTAAATGAAATCAATTTCACTACCAACGCGTTCCTCTGCTGTACTCTGGGCTGGAACGAAGGGTACATTTTGACCTTCGAACCTTCCATGGTAACTAATTTGCATAATAACTGGGGTAGCAGTGTGGAGTAGTGGTTAGGGCTCTGGACTCTTGACCGGAGGGTCGTGGGTTCAATCCCCGTGGAGGACACTGCTGCTGTATCCTTGAGCAAGGTACTTTACCCAGATTGCTCCAGTAAAAACCCAACTGTATAAATGGGGAATTGTATGTAAAAATAATGTGTAAAAAATAATGTAATTGAATGTAAAAAATAATTTGATATCTTGTAACAATTGTAAGTCGCCCTGGATAAGGGCGTCTGCTAAGAAATAAATATTATTATTATTATTATTATTATTATTATTAATTTTACTGGTGACCATAGCGACTAGTTTACATTGCCTCTACTTGCACAATATCAGCCCCCCGGTGATCCGTACTCCCCCCTCACCATCATGTAGGGGTCCTCCACCAGGGGGTAGAAGAAGTCTGTGGTCTGAACCAGAGACAGACCGCCGTGCCGCAAGGGGATCACACAGGAGTCCATCCCGATCCCTGAGAGACGGAGAGAGAGGGGGGGGGAGGGAGAGAGAGAGGTGGAGGGAGAGAGGGAGAGAGAAGGGGAGGGGAATCAAACACAGAGACAGAGAGAAGACAGAGAGAGAGAGGGAGAGAGAGAGGAGAATCAAACAGAGAGGAAGGAGAGAGAAGAGATGAGATAGCGAGAAGAGTGAGAGAGGGGAAGGACAGAGAGGAGAGAGAGAATCAGTGACAGACAGAGGAGAGGAGAGAGAGAGAGGAGAGAGAAGGGAAGGATAGAGAGGGGCGAGAGAGGAGAATCCAACAGAGACAGAGAATGGGAGAGAGAGAGGGGGGAAGGAGAGAGAGAGAGAGAGGAGACAGTGTGAGAACCACAGACAAACACACACACACACAGAGACAGACTAAATACGCTCCAGTCTGCCTCTCATATTCCACTGTAGCCTTGGGGTCTTGCAACCAATAATTAGCTCGACTGGCGCTAAACACACGTGATTACAATCACGTAACTCCCTCCTGCATTGCAAACCAGTATGGTCAACTCGTCCAAAACGTCCACATGGTTTCATATAAGGCCAAGGTCCGGCTGCTGTGCAACGTCACTGAATTGAATTGTCTTTGCATTCAATATCATTGCACATTTTAAACAGGATACTAATGCGGTAACGATGGACGCCTTATCTTAACAATATTACAACACAAGCTCGCACTCAAAGTCTACTTCTCGACGTTCAACACATTTCAACATAGCTTGTTAAACTTTAACCCAGATTTAAAAAAAAACAAAAAAAAAAAACAGGCATTGCTAAATCTTAAATTTTCATGCGTATACAAGAAATGTTTTGGTTAAACACCTTTTATTAAAACACCTTTTTAAATTTCAAAAATACTTCGCAGTTTACGTGTTATTTTCTAAGAAGTTAGTCAAACGACAAAAAAAAAATGACAAAAAACACGGTTTAATTTAACTTTAAAACGACTTTTAGTCGTAATTAAAACTGAATGATTACTGAAACTAAAAACGATATCAAAATACAGGTATCTTTATGTAAACCACGCTTTCTCTGTGTAGCACTACGACGGTTTTCAATTAAGATTTAATTTTGTTAAAATTAACGTCACCCTTATATTATCTTTGTCGTCCAACCGATCTTTCTCAACACGTTAACAATTTCAATAGCGGCCTTTTTGTTTATTGTTGGTAAAAAACGATTGCTACTAGAGATATCACAGTAATGTATTTTTATTTATGTATTAATTTTTTTTTTTGTCTCAAGTCTTACCGAGCTTGTTCGTGGGTTGGTGTTGTTGATGTTGCGAGACACCGAGCTGATAGTGGCCGTCTTCGCCGGGCTGCAGCCCCGCCTCACCTTGCAGCTCGGCGGCCGAGGGATCAGGCTCCAGTACCCGCAGGAGTTTGAGCAGTGTCTCCTGCGGGACCTTGCACCCTCATCCCTTGAGGTCGGAAAAGGACGTGAGCCTGAAGCCGCTGTCTAGTCCGTGTTCTTCGGGCTCGAAAGGACGGTGCCCGCCGGAGCCCGAAAGCGTATCTACTGGCGGCGCCGCCGTCTGAGGTGAGGGAGACGAAGCGGACATTTTCTCTGGTTACTGTACCACTGTAAAATCAATAAATCACGTAATGTTGTGTGCTTTGTATATTTATTTACTTAATTGTCGTCATTTACAAAAAAAAAAAAAGAAAGAAAATACATTCACTGAGCTAACGTTGAAGTATAGTCACAGATAACGAGATACAAACCGACGTCTCGACCGTTTAAAAACAACAGCGAAAAGAACTTCGGAAATTCAAATCTGACATGCGCCTGCGACCACGCGCAACAGTTCAGAAGATTCCAAATCACAGTGAGTGGGGGGTGTTGTAAAAAAAAAAGGATTTTGTTTCGATTATATATTGTGTATTTTTTTTATTTATAACACAAATGTTTACTCAATTTAGGCGTGGTTATTTTTTTTATAATAAGTCGTGTTTTACCGTCTTTTAAGAAACATTGACACACACACAACACCCCTTCTGTAAAATATAACTCGCTTGTGTGCGGGTCGGGGCGTGACTATCGAACCACAAAACAGTAGGAGCGTACCTAACAAAAAAAATATATAATTTGTTTTCTAAAATATGTGAAATGTCGTCACTTTAACGACAACCAACATTTCTTAAAAAATAAATTATATATATTTATACAAATTACTGGATATATTTTTAGTTTCAATATTCATTTTAAAAGGAGTAATCCCCCCCTCCGTTTAATGGAACCGTCCCCGTGCTGTTCCGCGATACGCCCAGCCATAGATATTTCAACTAAAGATACTAGAGCGGTGTTGCGCTAAGTCCACGTATGAAAGTACCGCCGTACCCGTGGTATCATAAATACATATATCTGTTCATCCAATAATAGTAGGTAACATTGATAATATTACTGTTATTTTACAAGTACTGACAACCAATTAATGTTGTTTTACCAAAGTGACGTAACCTGTCGCTTTTGGAAAGATCTTTGATGTTATAAAATCCGACTAGATTTCGACTCGACTAACAATTCATCGTCACGACGAGTCTTTCCATAAAGCACAGAGAGGTCTGGTAAAGCATAGGGAAGCATTGTAAAGCACAGAGAGGTGTGGTAAAGCATAGGGAAGCATTGTAAAGCACAGAGAGGTCTGGTAAAAGCATAGGGAAGCATTGTAAGCACAGAGAGGTCTGGTAAAGCATGAGGAAATTGTAAAACAGAGAGGTCTGGTAAAGCATAGGGAAGCATTGTAAAGCACAGAGAGGTCTGGTAAAGCATAGGGAAGCATTGTAAAAGCACAGAGAGGTCTGGTAAAGCATAGGAAGCATTGTAAAAGCACAGAAAGGTCTGGTAAAGCATATAGAAGCATTGTAAAGCACAGAGAGGTCTGGTAAAGCATAGGGAAGCATTGTAAAGCACAGAAAGGTCTGGTAAAGCATATAGAAGCATTGTAAAGCACAGAGAGGTCTGGTAAAGCATAGGGAAGCATTGTAAAGCACAGAGAGGTCTGGTAAAGCATAGGGAAGCATTGTAAAGCACAGAGAGGTCTGGTAAAGCATAGGGAAGCATTGTAAAGCACAGAGAGGTCTGGTAAAGCATAGGGAAGCATTGTAAAGCACAGAGAGGCATAGTAAAGCACAGAGAGGTCTGGTAAAGCATAGGGAAGCATTGTAAAGCACAGAGGTCTGGTAAAGCATAGGGAAGCATTGTAAAGCACAGAGGTCTGGTAAAGCACAGGGAAGCATTGTAAAAGCACAGAGAGGTGTGGTAAAGCATAGGGAAGCATTGTAAAGCACAGAGAGGTGTGGTAAAGCATAGGAAGCATTGTAAAGCACAGAGAGGTGTGGTAAAGCATAGGGAAGCATTGTAAAAGCACAGAGAGGTCTGGTAAAAGCATAGGGAAGCATTGTAAAGCACAGAGAGGTCTGGTAAAGCATAGGGAAGCATTGTAAAGCACAGAGAGGTCTGGTAAAGCATAGGGAAGCATTGTAAAGCACAGAGAGGTCTGGTAAAGCATAGGGAAGCATTGTAAAGCACAGAGCGGTCTGGTAAAGCATATTAAAAAGTAGACCATGGTAAACTGCTATGTAACAGCAATAAAACACACTGAGTTTTAGTACAAAATTATTTTATTCCATCAACAGTACAGCGTTCAGATTTAACTTTGTTCAAACTGGGGGGTAAATAAAAATAAAATAACTGCTCCCATTCTGCATTTGTAACCCAAACCCTCCCCAATTTCCAACTGGCCTCAGCCCCCACCCCCGTCCTGGGTCAGTCAGGCTGGGTGCAGTCCCCTCTCTGGTTTTGGGTGGCCTCCCTCCCCTCTGTCCTGTCTCAGTCAGTCCCCCCCTCTCTCCCTCTCTCCCTCTCTCCCTCTCTCCCTCTCTCCAGGTTCAAGCCTGTATGGAGTTCTTTGCACTGAAGGCCAGGTAATAGACAAGAGCTCCGACAGCAGCGGCCACAACCTCAGTGGAGACCCAGGGCCCATTCCAAGCACCCTGAAAACAACCAATACACAGCGATCAATAATCAATACACAGCGATCAATAATCAGCACACACAGCCAGAACCTCAGTGGAGGCCCATGCACCCTGAAACACAGCGATCAATACACTGCTTAGTATACTCCAATGGGAGCCCCCCCTCTCCTGTATATTCCTACGAGAGCCCCCCACCTCACACTCACCCTGTGATCCACGTTGACTGAGAACAGTGGCTTGATGGCAGAGACATCTTCATTGTTCCTCTGAGCCTGAGAGAGAGGAATAGGGAAAGGGCAGAGAAGGAGAGAGAGGAATGGAGAGAGAGGAATGGGGATAGGGCAGAGGAGAGAGAGAGAGAGTTAGTTAGTAGAGGATATTACAAGTCACATTCTCTTTGGAACCTAATTGACTCATAGTTCATATTGGATTCTAGTAGTGTTATTATTTGCACTTGCTGTAAACTACACTGTGTTTAAATATGAAGCTTGCATTGTAACCCTGTGCTGCCCTGGAACACCTGTGCGAGTCGCCTGGGATAAAGACGTCTGCCAAATAAACTAATAATCATTTCTAATGATATGCATGTGCTGTTGTATGTTTATACGTGTGAGCGCCCCCTCCTTGCTATTCTGTTAATGACAGTCACTTGAATCCACAGCAGCAGAGAGACTCAGACAGGACTTAAAGTGTATTAAAGTCAGGTTCAATCCCAGGTCCCTTTTAATCCAGTCCAACAACATCACTGTCGGTAAAAACACTTCAACTGAAAGTCGCGTTTTGTGTGGAAAACAAAGCCTTCTAATTAAAAGCGATGGAACAAATCGCAGTTATTATTATTAATCGACGTCTCTGAAATATCCGTCCCTTCGAAGGAAAATCGGAAATGGATTTTAAAACTGAACTGGGAAGCTGAAAACATCGCTGCTTCGCTTCCAGTCGACGCACAGGCCCCTCCTCACCTTGCGCAGGACGCTGTACGACTCCTCATCGAAAAACTTCACCTCATAGGTGCCCGATCTAGCGTTCTTGTGCTCTATGCTCCAGGAGACCTGAAACAGAGAGGAGCATGGGATACCGGAGGACTGGAAACACACACACACACACACACTTAGAAACATATTCCGAGGGACACCCGACACACCACAGATTATCTGTGATGAAACGTACCTGATAACGGCCTATATCCTGGCCTCTGGTGACAGGAAACTGCTTCCCATTGACATCAGCATACAGAGCCACATTCTGAGGAGGGGAGAGGGGGGGAGAGAGGAGAGGAGGAGAGAGGAGGGGAGGGTGGAGAGAGGGGGGAGGGGAGAGGGGGGGGGGGAGGGGGGGAGGGAGAGGAGGGAGGGAGAGAGAGGAGGAGGGGGAGAGGAGGGAGGAGGAGGAGGGGAGGGGAGGGGGGAGAGAGGGGAGGGGAGAGAGAGAGGAGAGGGGAGGGAGCGTCTGTCAATAAAAACACTATAAAAATATGTTTTGTTATAAAATATAGTTTTACAAAATGGAATTCTTCTGCGATTATGTTTTTAAACACACACACAAAGCTTCACTACAGTACAGAGCTGAGAATCAGACTCCCATTGCACAGCAGTGTGATCCAGTCCAGGTTTTACTACCAGCTTGATCAGCCCCCAGTGTGTCTAGCTAACAAGCTCAGGTGTGTCTGATTATTAAACTCCCAGTGAAACCAGGACTGGATCACACCGCTGTGCAGCGGGAGTCTGATTCCCAGCCCTGCATTGAAATATCATTAGTATTTAATGAACGTTTCGCGGGTCTCACCTGCGCTCCGTTCTTGCAGCTCAGAGAGATTTCGACGATGAAGACGGATTCTGAGGCGATAACCGCGTCCGAGGTGCTGTAGTAAGCAGGAGAGATTGTGGGGTCCACGCAGGTCTCCCCTAAAAAAAACACAGGGCGGCGGAGAGAGAGAGAGAGAGGGCGGGACCAGTTAAATCCAGCCTATCAGCGACATCCGCCCCCCATCATCATCATCATCATCATCATCGCCATGGCTGTGCGTTCACAAGCAGAGCTCGCGCAGCGTGACGTATGACGTATCACGTAAACCAACAGGCTGGACAATTATTATTATTATTATTATTATTATTTATTTCCTAGCAGACGCCCTTATCCATGGCGACTTATAATCGTAAGCAAAAATACTTTTCAAGAATCACAGTACAAGTAATAATACAATTAAGAGCAAGATAAATACAATGACTTTGGTTCAATTTGTTTACTAATTTAAATCGTTATTGATGACAATTCAGCAACATCCAGAAATATATCTAGTTATAATAATAAAATAATAACAATATATTAAATATATAAAACTAATTTCAGTAAACCAGTGTTTAATTCCGACTCGCTGAATCTCATAACACAATCGGGTCTGTAAATTTATCAAAATTTACACAACACACACACATTAAGTAAATAAACTAATTAAAATAGGTTTAATTTAGCGAATCACGGCGTACAAACAGACAGAAATGTGATGCTACACGTCATGCAGTTAATGCATACGTGTACTTACTGGAAACAAAAAATTATACATTTATCAGAGAAAACTAATATTACAACCGTTTCACAACATGTGATGCACGTTATATTGATTATATATATATATTTATATATAGATAGATAGATAGATAGATAGAAATAAGATATACGATACAGTTGTATCTCATTTCAAAACTAAGCCGCTTTATTCTGAACAGACAAACAGCATATATCGTGTGTTTTGTTGCTTCGGTTAATTTTTAAAAGGTTTTTTAAAGAGTAATTGTATATATTTTTTACACATCGAACACAAGGCACATTATTAACACAGACAGACAGACACTCGTAACAAAACAAAAATAGGGCTAATTTAAAAAAATAAATAAATAAATAAATGATGTTTTTTTTTATTACCAGCGCACACAGAGACAGCGAGAGCAGCGACGATCAAGGCGGCGATTTTGTCCATTTTCACGTTTTATAATGTTTTAGTTTTTTTTGGTGTTTCGCTCTCAGATCCGTTCCTGTCCGATAGAAAAAAAAGAAGCCAACTGAGCGCTGCTCCCTGGGATAGAGGCGGACCTGCACCGTCTAGAGACACGTCACCGCTCCCGCTGGGTTAATGTAAACAGCGACGCCTGGCGGTGATCTCGTCGCCATCGCAGGTTTTAAACTGCAGGGTCTAGTGCTGTATATTATAAAGACATTTCAGAGGGCTGGATCGCATCAATATCAGGGTCTAGTGCTATATATTATAAAGACATTTCAGAGGGCTGGATCACATCAATATCAGGGTCTAGCGCTGTATATTATAAAGACATTTCAGAGGGCTGGATCGCATCAATATCAGGGTCTAGTGCTGTATATTATAAAGACATTTCAGAGGGCTGGATCGCATCAATATCAGGGTCTAGTGCTATATATTATAAAGACATTTCAGAGGGCTGGATCGCATCAATATCAGGGTCTAGTGCTGTATATTATAAAGACATTTCAGAGGGCTGGATCACATCAATATCAGGGTCTAGTGCTATATATTATAAAGACATTTCAGAGGGCTGGATCGCATCAATATCAGGGTCTAGTGCTGTATATTATAAAGACATTTCAGAGGGCTGGATCACATCAATATCAGGGTCTAGTGCTATATATTATAAAGACATTTCAGAGGGCTGGATCGCATCAATATCAGGGTCTAGTGCTGTATATTATAAAGACATTTCAGAGGGCTGGATCGCATCAATATCAGGGGTCTAGTGCTGTATATTATAAAGACATTTCAGAGGGCTGGATCACATCAATATCAGGGTCTAGTGTATATTATAAAGACATTTCAGAGGGCTGGATCGCATCAATATCAGGGTCTAGCGCTGTATATTATAAAGACATTTCAGAGGGCTGGATCGCATCAATATCAGGGTCTAGTGCTATATATTATAAAGACATTTCAGAGGGCTGGATCGCATCAATATCAGGGTCTAGTGCTATATATTATAAAGACACTGGATGTAACTACTGTATGATCTTGGTTTCCCACCAGGGGGCGCTGCTGGATAATTCTACACTCAAAGAATTAACATGGTAAAGTTTATATCAAGCATCCATTCCTAGTAAAAATAATTCAGAAATGTTCCCCAATAATTGATTTTGCCCTTCAGTTATATTGATTGGACCTTTTTTTTCTGTGAACAAATTTTTACTGTTTTTAGACAATACAATACTATTCAATATAATATTATATTGAATACAGCATTTCTTAACCCACGGTCTCTGGGGATCAGGCAGAGGGGGTAAAGAAAAGAGGGCTGGATTGATCAATATTTGAGACTTGGGCTATGGATATAAAGACTTTTCAGAGCTCTGGATACAGGATCCCAGGCAATGCCCTACAGAAAAAAAACAAAACAAGGGCTGGAAAAACAATACCTTCTTAACAGTGCTTTATTTTATAATCTGATTTCAGAGGTGGAATATGGAAAACAGGGTCCAATTGAATAAAGACATTTAGAGGGCGTGACAATCAAGTCAGGGTCAGTTTCCCTTTCATAAAGACTTTTCAGAGGGCTGGATATTTTTAAACAGGGTCACTTATATTTCACATGTTGGTTTGCATAACAAATAAAAGCCGTCCTTCCCTCACCTTTGCATAAAGACATTTCAGAGTATTTGGATCGCTTCAGGCTTTTTAAAGTGCTGTACGCCGTGGACATTTCAGTGGGCTTTGGTGATGATCGTCCAGTGAAACAAATGTATTAAAACATTTCAGAGGGCTTGATCAAAAAGTATTGGGTTTGTGCTATATATTATAAAGACATTTCAGAGGGCTGGTCCGCATCAATAAAGGGTCTGCTGTATATTATAAAGACATTTCAGAGGGCTGGATCGCATCAATATCCCTAGGCTATATAAATAAAGACATTTCAGAGGGCTCTCTGCATCAATATCAGGGGTCTAGGTGCTGAATATTATAAAGACAGGGGGGCTGGATTCAGGGGTATGATCTTGGGGAGGACCAGGGGCGCGGGTTGGAAATTTCTACGCTCAAAGAATTAACATGGTAAAGTTTATAATGGACATCCATTCCTAGTAAAAATAACCAGAAATGTTCCCCAAGGATGGGATTTCAGACTCTTCAGTTTATTGATTGGACAGTTTTTTCCAGAACAAGTTTTTTTACCTGCTTTTTTAGCCACAGTGTGTCTATTCAATATAATAAGGTGTATTATATTGAATGAAACATTAGTGAAACCACGGAATGGGGATCAGGCAGAGGGGTAAAAAGAAAACTCCGGGAGCTTGATATTTTGAGCCTTGGGCCTCAGTGCATTTTTACTCGAAAATCTTATATTCACAATCCTAGAGGCAATTTACAGAAAAAAACAAAACAAAATGTGAAAAGTCGATGTTTTAATAGTAGGATTTATTTTGATATCTGATTGGGGAATATGGAAAATAGCCAGTGTTTTAAGTCCCTTTATTTAAAAAAATCTGACAGTTTCCCTTTCGTTTCAAAAATTGTATCGGCAGGTATTTTAAACAGATCCCTGTTCTTGTTCACATGTTGGTTTGCTATAACTTTTTTGTGTGTTTTTTCCTATTGCTGTATTTTCATTCGACTCAGCAATGCCAGCCCCTGTTATTCTGTTGGGGAAGTCAGTGTTCTTTGGTGATGAACTCAGTGAAACAAAGATTAAAAACACTGCCCAGCTTCAAAAAGTGTTGTGTTTGTGTGAGTTTTCTCGCTTTCTGTGGCACAAGGAAAGGATATCTTAATTAAACGTAGTTAGAGAACGTCTGCTTTTCCAAAAGCCAGGGTTACAGAGACTAGGGAGTGAACTCTGACCCATCATCAACAACTGCTGCTGGGGCTGAGGGACTTCAAGGAGGAGAGGGTTTTTTTGTCTCATCCGAAGGACAGGCTGGAGGTTATCAAATTTTTTCAGGAGACCAAATTCTTCCCAAGGATGGGAATCAGAAAAATCGTGTGACAACAGTGATGTTTAACACAGGGCTTGGACTCTTGACCAGCTTGATCAGCCACAGTGTGTTCAATCTCAGGTGTGGGGGACACTGCTGCCCTACCCTTGAAACCAGGAATACTTTACCTGCAGATTGATTCCAGTAGCCCCCAACTGTATAAATGGAAAATTGGATATTCAAAAATAAAGTGATTTCTTGTAACAATTGTAAAGTGAAAAGTCTGTTTGGATAATGGGCTTCTGAAGAAATAAATAATAGAAAATAATAATGTTTTAAATAATAATAATAAAAATAATGATAGTGTTGGTAGTAGTATTAGCATAATTATAATGGTAATGAATTCATGACTGCTATAGCATGTTTTTTTCTCTTACTGTCTTTTCATTAGTTTAATTGTTGCTGGATATTCTGTTGGTCGTCTTCCCCAACGTGGTGCTCTGTGGTATTTGATTGCTCTGCTGCTGTGTGTCTGTCTGCTCTGTGACAGAACCACCCTGTGGCTGGAAGGAAAGGATATCTTAAGTTCTAATCACGAGTTATTTAGCAGCGAGCTTCAATCCAAGCCACCAGCCACAGGGTAAACTCTGCATTTCAACAACTGCTGTGACTTTGCAGGGTCATTTTCCAATTTCTTATTTTTTTCATCCAAAAAGGACAGGCACAGGTTATCAAATGAAGCACCCTTAAATTCTTCCCAGTTCTGGTGAAAAAATCGTAAGGACAGTGACCTCCTGATGTTTAACACAGGGGCTCTGGACTTGAGAGGGTCTGGTTCAATCCCATGGGGGGGAAGCATTAAATTGCACAAGGTAGGTCTGATTGCTCCATAAAACCCAACTGTATAAATGGGGAATTGTATGTAAAAAATAAAGATATCTTGTAACAATTGTAAGTCTCCTGGACAGGGCGGTCTAAGAAATAAATAATAATAATAATAATAATAATAATAATAATAATAATAATAATAGTGTTGGTAGTAGTAATAGCATAATTATAATGGTAATGAATTCATGACTGCAGCATGTTTTTTTTCTCTTACTGTCTTTTTAGTTAGTTTAATTGTTGCTGGATGCTTGTGGTCGTCTTCCCCAGCGTGGTGCTCTGTGGTATTTGATTGCTCTGCTGCTGTGTGTCTGTCTGCTCTGTGACAGAACCAGCCACGGCTGGAAGGCTCAGTCTGATAAGTTCTTATCACGAGTGTGCAGCGAGCTCAAACCAAGCCACCAGCCACAGCCCAGACTTCGCTTTACCGCTGTGACTTTGCAGGGTCATTTTGCAGCTTTCTTATGCTTTTCATCCAAAAATGCAGCACAGTGTAATGAAGCATTGTAAAGCACAGAGAGGTCTGGTAAAGCATAGGAAAGCATTGTAAAGCACAGAGAGGTCTGGTAAAGCATAGGGAAGCATTGTAAAGCACAGAGAGGTCTGGTAAAGCATAGGGAAGCATTGTAAAGCACAGAGAGGTCTGGTAAAGCATAGGGAAGCATTGTAAAGCACAGAGAGGTCTGGTAAAGCATAGAGAAGCATTGTAAAGCACAGAGAGGTCTGGTAAAGCATAGGGAAGCATTGTAAAGCACAGAGAGGTCTGGTAAAGCACAGGGAAGCATTGTAAAAGCACAGAGAGGACTGGTAAAGCATAGGGAAGCATTGTAAAAGCACAGAGAGGTCTGGTAAAGCATAGGGAAGCATTGTAAAGCACAGAGAGGTCTGGTAAAGCATAGGGAAGCATTGTAAAGCACAGAGAGGTCTGGTAAAGCATAGGGAAGCATTGTAAAGCACAGAGAGGTCTGGTAAAGCATATTAAAAAACAAACCAGGGTAAACTAACCCTTCTACAAGTTTCCCAGTGAAAGCAATGCGTAATAACGCACAGTGAAAGCGTGGTATTACTATGGTAAATGCACAGAGAACGGCAGACAGCCTTCATAGGGGATACTATGCATGCAGCATACCCCTCTGAGCTTGGCAACACTGCTCTGTGATTTCACTGAGCTTAGTTATAACTTTTTATTTATTTATTTATTTTTAAAATAAGGGAGCAGCTTCACAACAATGCAGTCTCCTCGGTCTAGCTGCAAGAAATGCTCTGGGCTGCTTGCTGGGAAGTGAGATGGAGAACTGATATTTTTTTAACTTCACCTCACAGTCTTGCTTGTGCAAACGCGTGTGCGCTTTAAAAAAAAAAAAAAAAAAAAATGTATATTTTTCTTCAGAAGCAATTGATTGTGCTGGGGATAGCCATAGCCAATCACGGTGCATTTTAATGAACTAGTCAGAAATCAATAATAGATAACGCGACAGCCGTACAGAAAACACACGACATTTTCAAAGGGGCACATTGCCTGTTTATTTGAGTAGTCTGTTCCAGGAGTTTACTTGGAATTACAGTCTCTGAATGCTGTAGAATTCTTGCAGAAGCCCTTGCAGAAGGATGGGATGTCGTGTGAAGTTTTAAATGTGGTTTTGATGTGATTGTAATTTGCTGCTGTAAATGAGCTATTTATACCTCATGTGGCTTTTCCAATAAAAAATTCGAAATAGGATGATAAACTGCTATTGAATAATATAAGAGGTAAGGTTGGCTTGGGCTAGCGTAGGTAAGGTTAGTGTAGGTTAGCTTGGGCTAGTATATATTCATTTTATATGGATTACAGATTCATGAAAATATATGGTGCACCATTTAGTAATGTTGTTGAAGCTGACACCCTGGGATCCTTCAAGAAGCTGCTTGATGAGATTCTGGGATCAATAAGCTACTAACAACCAAACAAGCAAGATGGGCTGAATGGGGCCTCCTCTCGTTTGTAAACTTTCTTATGTTCTTATATATTTTCAACTTATAAAATAAATATATGGATTACGGACTAAAAGATATTTTAAATATATCCCATATATATATTTAAATATATATAAAAAGGGGCCAATTTCTATATATGAAAAATATAAGGATCATACTTTTCTGCCATATATTAAAAATATATGTTTTTTTTTCCATAAGGGTTAAATCGTATACAGTATTTGTTTGCTCAGCAAAACCATTGCTGTAAAACGGTTGGAATTTGAATTGATTAAAAGGGAATTCGGATTAGAAACGGAATTGGAATTGAAAAAAAAAACACACACACACCGAACTGCCCCCCAGCGCTTGGTATTGTGGTGTACACAGAAACCATTGCTGATGGCTAAAACTGAAAACTAATGAACCTGTTTCGTTATCATTCTGTGACGATGCTCAGCACAAGCGGCCCATCTCTCACAGAACTCCTCCTCCGCCCCACAAGCATTTAAAAGAGCAAAGCGAGGAGGAAAGAGAGCGGTTCTGTATGCTTTGCATAACAAATGAACCATCGCTGGCACACAATTCTCCTCTGTGTCTCGCCCAGCTCTTACCAAAGGCACACTTTCCCTTGACTGCTCGCTATACTTAATGATTTTCATTGTAGCTTGTGATCAATTGTGCTCATGATAGACATATATATATATATATATATATATATATATATAATAATGTTATTGTGTAATGTAGATACACAAATGTGAATAATTGATTAAAAAAAAACAAAAGAAAAACGATTTTATTGGGACTACAAGTCCTCTTTTCATATATAGTGACACGCAGTACCGTCACATCGTTTCCAGCAAGACTAGGGCTGGGGACTGTAGTGCCCACATTTCCTCACTCAGACCCCTTGCTTACTAAACACCCGGGTATCTCTGACTAGATAACCGTCTCCTCTAAAAATAGGCTCAGTATTTGAACGAGCGAGACGTCTCGCAAGTAGAACGGTCCCTCGAAATGTTCCCCTTTCTCTAGGAAAGACAGCACAGCTGGGGATGGTGAGTTTGTTGCCGGATAACTTCACTCTGACTATACTGGCTCGCTAAATATCTTGTGTGTGTGTGTGTGTGTGTGTGTGTGTGTGTGTGTGTGTGTGTGTGTGTGTGTGTGTGTGTGTGTGTGTGTGTATTCACATAGTAAAAGCACAGCAAAGTGTAATAAAGCACAGTGAAGCATTGTAAAGCACAGAGAGGTCTGGTAAAGCATAGGGAAGCATTGTAAAGCACAGAGAGGTCTGGTAAAGCATAGGGAAGCATTGTAAAAGCACAGAGAGGTCTGGTAAAAGCATAGGGAAGCATTGTAAAGCACAGAGAGGTCTGGTAAAGCATAGGGAAGCATTGTAAAGCACAGAGAGGTCTGGTAAAGCATAGGGAAGCATTGTAAAGCACAGAGAGGTCTGGTAAAGCATAGGGAAGCATTGTAAAGCACAGAGAGGTGTGGTAAAGCATAGGGAAGCATTGTAAAGCACAGAGAGGTGTGGTAAAGCATAGGGAAGCATTGTAAAGCACAGAGAGGACTGGTAAAGCATAGGGAAGCATTGTAAAGCACAGAGAGGTCTGGTAAAGCATAGGGAAGCATTGTAAAGCACAGAGAGGTCTGGTAAAGCATAGGGAAGCATTGTAAAGAACTGCTAACTGATTTCTATTTTTAAATAAACGTTACATATATATATATAAAAGCAAGCAAGCCCTGGGTTCCAGGCAGAAGCGGTAAAGTGAGAAGCAGTTTTATAAGAGGCGTGATCTTCTAAATGCATCTAATTTGGACCCCTGTCCCTCCCACAGTCGCCTCCCCCTCTTCCCCCTCACAGTCCCTATCATCAGCACAAATGCCCCTCCAGCAGTCACTACCTTAGCTGCTACTGCAGCCTCCACAGACCGTCACCCTCAGCACACCTTCCCTTCCCCTCGTTTAACACCAACTGGGGGGGAAAAACACAGCAGTGGAGAGGAGACCAGTTACCAGGTTAGTGGGTTTGGTTTTTAATGTTTGTTCTTATTTTATGAATTCTTTACATAAGAAAAATAGATTTATCAATTCACATTACATACATTAGCTTTTTGATTTTATATATATATGTGTGTGTGTGTGTGTGTGTGTGTGTGTGTGTGTGTGTGCGCAATAGTAATTTCAATACTCCATGAACTATCCTCTATACATTTTTACACATGTATATATATATCACAAACTTATATATATATATATATATATATATATACATATCCAGCTTTTTCGTCTTCACTAAATAGTTTTCTAAAACCACATGCAGCTGAACTTGCTAAACTATGCTGTAGTAATTCAATTGATGGACAGCAGTGTGGAGTAGTGGTTAGGGCTCTGGACTCTTGACCGGAGGGTCGTGGGTTCAATCCCAGGTGGAGGACACTGCTGCTGTACCCTTGAGCAAGGTACTTTACCTAGATTGCTCCAGTAAAAACCCAACTGTATAAATGGGTACTTGTATGTAAAAATAATGTGATATCTTGTAACAATTGTAAGTCACCCTGGATAAGGGCATCTGCTAAGAAATAAATAATAATAATAATAATAATAATAATAATAATAATAATAATAATAAATGCAAGATTATCATGGTCTGCGTGGAATGTGACTGGGCTAAATTCACGAAGCTGTTTACTCTGATTCCTCATCGGCACTAAACCACAAATAAACAGCCAATACTTATCGTAGGCACCTGTACGCAGCCTCAGGAAATGTCCTGTTAGTTCTAGAATTGTAATGGGGGGTTGATTTATTTTGAATTTCTAGGATAAGTATTGCGGCAAATCTCTATTTCGGAGGAAATGGCTTTGAGAATCTCTCCCTGTGTGTTCTGCTCTTCCGACAGCAGAGTGACCCATGTCAGATTCCCTCAGTCATTCCTGTCGTAACTTTTAAGAGGAAAAATGCTTCAGAGAATTCCTCCGTTTGTGTCCCTGATGAAGGCGTTAGCCAAAAAGTTAGTTTCTTCCTTTTAAAACCAATTTAAAGGCTATTATTATTATTATTATTATTATTATTATTATTATTTAGTTATTTATCAGACGCTTTTGACCAAAGCGACTTACAGAGACTAGGGGGGTGAACTCTGCATCATCATCAACTGCTGCTGCTGCTGCTGCTGCAGAGTCACTTCCAATAGGAGCTCGTTTGTTTGACGTCTCATCCGAAGGACAGAGCATAAGGAGGTGGAGTGACTTGCTCAGGGTCACACACACACACACACAGAGGGAGTCAGTGGCTGAGCCGGGATTTGAACCTCCTGGTATCGAGACCCCTTTCTCTAATCGCTGGATCCACACAATAGTACAAACAATGGCACCTCCAACTCAATTGTGAATACCGCCAATTGTTTTTTTAAAAAAAAAAAAACTGAAAAAGTTTGAAATATAAAACCACATACCTTAACTAGCAAACATTCCTTGATGTAGCTTCACCAAACAGCTCAGATAATAAAACCATTGTAGATTCCAACTGCATATTGTATCGAAGTCATTTCAATATTATATTCTGCCAGTCGAGTCATGCGTTGCTGTGGCCGGAGACCGTCTCGTTCAGTCCGTGGAAGCGGGTTTTTGCAACAGATGGCTGCATTTACAGTTCATTTTATGACCTTAACATGAGATAAGACAGAGCCCGATAAAAACCCATTTATCTCGACATGGCTTTTGATAAAGGGAGCTACGCGTTCGCACACCATTTGATAGTTGAAGCGAGTCAGAAAACAGTTATTAACTAATAAAAAAGACCCCACAAACTGCAATGCTTTTCCCAAGGTGTTTTTTTGCAGTGCCTGAGTTTCGTTTCCGGGTGCTCGGTATGATTTATGCGCAGAATTATACAATAAGGTATGGCATTGGGTGATTTTAAATTACTTTCTCAAAAGCCATATTCAGAAACAATACCCTCTGTGATTCTGTAGGGGGAGGGCTGCAAACTTTTTACTGGGCGTAGTTCGGGTTTTATATCGTCACTGTAAATATGTTTAATTTTATATTTTTTTAATATTATAAAGGCGCGCTAAGGATATCCATATGACACAAAATTGAATCCATTCCAGATATCTAACTCTCCAGCGTTATCTTAAAACAACACAGTGTGTAAGAGTTGTTTTTTATTAAAACCAACAGCTGAGGCATAATTTCAAAGTTGAATAAATAAACTGAAAAGTTCCAGCAGTAAACTCAGTGGTTCAGAATGGAATAAGCATATGCTGGCTAGCATACCCGCCCCAAACTGTCTTCAATAGCCATGCAGACAGACCGTGGCCCTGCCATTGCAATGCAGTAATGGTTCTGTGTTATACCGAGGGTAGCACAAGTATAGGGCAGCTGCAGTGGGACTAGGCTGGTAGAATGGGACCACAGTGTGCCAGCTATGTAATCAAAGAAACTACAAAACTATCGCATCACTCTAGTCGTTCGTGACCCACCGTCCCAGGAGAAACTTTTTTTTTCTTAACTCTTTTACCTGTAAGGTTAGCCTCCATCTCTGATAATTGTTTAATCATTGTTTAATGTAAAGCACAGAGAGGTCTGGTAAAGCATAGGGAAGCATTGTAAAGCACAGAGAGGTCTGGTAAAGCATAGGGAAGCATTGTAAAGCACAGAGAGGTGTGGTAAAGCATAGGGAAGCATTGTAAAGCACAGAGAGGTCTGGTAAAGCATAGGGAAGCATTGTAAAGCACAGAGAGGTCTGGTAAAGCATAGGGAAGCATTGTAAAGCACAGAGAGGTGTGGTAAAGCATAGGGAAGCATTGTAAAGCACAGAGAGGTGTGGTAAAAGCATAGGGAAGCATTTAAAAGCACAGAGAGGTCTGGTAAAGCATAGGGAAGCATTGTAAAGCACAGAGAGGTCTGGTAAAGCATAGGGAAGCATTGTAAAGCACAGAGAGGTCTGGTAAAGCATAGGGAAGCATTGTAAAACACAGAGAGGTCTGGTAAAGCATAGGGAAGCATTGTAAAGCACAGAGAGGTGTGGTAAAGCATAGGGAAGCATTGTAAAGCACAGAGAGGTCTGGTAAAGCATAGGGAAGCATTGTAAAGCATAATAAAGTTTTTACAAAGGGTTATCAGTATTGAACAGAACTGCAATGGACAATGAAATACATATTGCACACGGGTGCTATTTTAAAAACCAAAACGTTCAATAAACTGTTTCCAGCTACACCACAGCAGTATAAATATATATATATATATATATATATATATATATATATATATATATATATATATATGATATAAAGATTGTGGGCTCATCAGAGTGCTTTCAGAGTGTGAGATTATCTGATTGGTGTCTGGCAGCGTGCTTCATGTCCTGCTTCACAAAACAAAAACTTCTGCTAGATAACCACCTTGATTTTTGCATTGGTCTTCACCAAACCTTTATATCAACACACGACCAGCCCCCTTACAGACATTTGAGATTACTAGACTCTGATAAACATGGTAAAGCACATTAAAAAGCAAACCGTGGTAAACTAACTTATAAAAGTTTCCCCACAGTAAAAGCACACCACAGTGTGATAAAGCACAGTCATTTTTTTCAGAGTAAATTAGCCTACGTTTAAAATTAATCATTTATTTAACTAAACTACAAATAAAATACACCACTATTTAGTTAAGAGGTACATTTCAGGGAGATTAGGTGGTTTATTTGTGCGTTTCTTGGTTCATTTGTGGTAAACTTCTCTATGAGTCTGTTTTTTGTCTGTGTTTGCGTACACCAGACTGAGGGAGTGTCGCTGCCGCTGTTGCCATGGACGACGCAGCCGAGCGCAGCCACTGGACCGCTCAGGTTCTGAACGACCCGCACCCCGCCTTCCCCGAACAGAACCTGCTCCAGCCCGCGGATGAGCCCGACTCCTTCTACACCAGCGGGTCGCCGGACTTCTCCTCCCTGCCTCCCTACTGCTCTAGCCCTGCCCAGAGCCGAGGTCAGGACTGGGGGGGAGGGGGGGGAGGGGGGGGGGAGAGGAGGGGAAAGAGAGGGGAGAGGGAGAGAGAGGGGGAGGAGGAGGGGGGAGGAGGGGAGAGGGGGAGGGGGGGGGGGGAGGGGAGAGGGGGAGGGGGAGGGGAGGGGAGGGGATGGAGAGGGGAGGGGAGGAGAGGGAGAGGGGAGAGAGGAGGAGAGATGGGGAGGGGGGAGGAGGGGAGGAGAGGAGGGAGAGGGAGAGGGGGGGGAGGAGGGGGAGGAGGGGAGAGTAGGGAGAGGGGGAGAGAGGAGAGGGGGGAGGAGGAGAGAGGGGGAGGAGGGGAGAGGAGGAGGGAGAGGGGGAGAGAGGGAGGGGGGAGAGGAGGAGAGATGGGAGGGGGAGGAGGGGGGAGAGGAGGGGAGAGGAGGGGAGGGGGGGAGTAGGGAGAGGGGGGAGAGAGGGAGAGGAGGGAGAGGGGGAGAGGAGGGGAGGGGAGAGGATGGAGAGGGGAGGAGGGAGAGGGGAGGGGGGAGAGGAGGAGAGATGGGGAGGGGAGGAGGAGGAGAGAGGAGGGAGAGGGGGAGAGAGAGGGGAGAGGAGGGGAGGAGGGGGGAGAGGGGGGAGAGAGAGGGAGAGGGGTGAGGAGGGAGAGAGGGGGGGAGGAGGGGGAGAGGGGGGATCACTTCACCACTTCACCTCCTTGTGCTCCCTCCTTCGGATGAGACGTAAAACAAACAAGCTCCTATTGGAAGTGACTCTGCAGCAGCAGCAGCAGCAGCAGCAGTTGATGATGATGCAGAGTTCACCCCCCTAGTCTCTGTAAAAAAACATTTGATTTTTAAAGATGTTTAAAATGTACATTCGTTTGTGTATTTTTTTCCTCCCCAGTACGGCAAGCCTACTCCTCCTCAATCCTCAACAACCTGCAGTGGCTCGAAGGTGGGGGTAACGGGCTGGCGTCCCCCTACAACACAGGATGGTCAGCGTACCCCTTGAGCAAGTCGTCCCTCCACCCGCACTGCAGCCCCGCAGGGGGCCCCCTCTCCCTGTACCCCACTTCTGCCGGCCCCTCCGCCCACCTCTACATCCAGCCCAAGGACGTGCCCTCCTCCCCAGATGGCAAGGCGAGCCCCAGGCCTCTGGAGGCGATGAAGGCTGAGCGGCACAGCTCTGGTGGAAGGGGAAGCAGTCTTCTGAGTCTGGGTTCTGGTCCCTCCCACTCCCACTCCCACTCCCACTTCCACTCCCACTCCCTGGGACCCTACTCCGCCTACATGAGCCCCCCGCAGGGTTACGGAGCCGGGGGTCTGTATTCCAGCTCTCCGAACTTCTCTCCGAACATGCACAACAAAACAAGACTCTCGCCTCCTGGTAAGCTGTGGTTGGTTTAAAATGTTTAGACCCTGAAAGTTTACGTGGTATTCCTGAAGTTTTCGTCCGTGCTTTTCCCGTGGTTATACTATACATAGCTTGCCATGTTTATTACAATGCTTTACCAGACCTCTCTGTGCTTTACAATGTAGCCCCTATGCTTTACCAGACCTCTCTTTACAATGCTTCCCTATGTTTTTACCAGACCTCTCTGTGCTTTACAATGCTTCCTATGCTTTACCAGACCTCTCTGTGCTTTACAATGCTTCCCTATGCTTTTTTTACCAGACCTCTCTGTGCTTTACAATGCTTACAATGCTTCCTATGCTTTACCAGACCTCTCTGTGCTTCCCTATTACAATGACCTTCCTTATGCTTTACCAGACCTCTCTGTTTTACAATGCTTCCCTATGCTTTACCAGACCTCTCTGTGCTTTACAATGCTTCCCTATGCTTTACCAGACCTCTCTGTGCTTTACAATGCTTCCCTATGCTTTACCAGACCTCTCTGTGCTTTTTACAATGCTTCCCTATGCTTTACCAGACCTCTCTCTGTGCTTTTGCTTTTACCAATGCTTACCTGTGCTTTTTACCAGACCTCTCTGTGCTTTACAATGCTTCCTATGCTTTACCAGACCTCTCTGTGCTTTTACAATGCTTCCCTATGCTTTACCAGACCTCTCTGTGCTTTTACAATGCTTCCCTATGCTTTACCAGACCTCTCTGTGTTTTACAATGCTTGCCTATGCTTTACCAGACCTCTCTGTGCTTTTTAATGCTTCCCTTTATATATATATATATATATATATATATATATATATATATATATATATATATATATATGAACATAATTTTGATTGTTTTATTTAACATCATGTAATCAAATAAACTACAAAATGATCTTGCAAAAAAAAAAACCTCTATAGCGGAAACCATAATAGTAGTACAGTACTACCGTGTCAAGCAGACCAGCCTTTGGGCTCCAGTGCCTTCATCAGTGTTATTGAAACTAGAAGAGACCGAGTCAAGCAGACCAGCGTTTGGGCTCCAGTGCCTTCATCAGTGTGATTGAAACTAGAAGAGACCGAGTCAAGCAGACCAGCGTTTGGGCTCCAGTGCCTTCATCAGTGTGATTGAAACTAGAAGAGACCGAGTCAAGCAGACCAGCGTTTGGGCTCCAGTGCCTTCATCAGTGTGATTGAAACTAGAAGAGACCGAGTCAAGCAGACCAGCGTTTGGGCTCCAGTGCCTTCATCAGTGTGATTGAAACTAGAAGAGACCGAGTCAAGCAGACCAGCGTTTGGGCTCCAGTGCCTTCATCAGTGTGATTGAAACTAGAAGAGACCGAGTCAAGCAGACCAGCGTTTGGGCTCCAGTGCCTTCATCAGTGTGATTGAAACTAGAAGAGACCGAGTCAAGCAGACCAGCGTTTGGGCTCCAGTGCCTTCATCAGTGTGATTGAAACTAGAAGAGACCGAGTCAAGCAGACCAGCATTTGGGCTCCAGCGCCTTCATCAGTGTTATTGAAACTAGAAGAGACCGAGTCAAGCAGACCAGCATTTGGGCTCCAGTGCCTTCATCAGTGTGATTGAAACTAGAAGAGACCGAGTCAAGCAGACCAGCGTTTGGGCTCTAGTGCCTTCATCAGTGTGATTGAAACTAGAAGAGACCGAGTCAAGCAGACCAGCATTTGGGCTCCAGTGCCTTCATCAGTGTTATTGAAACTAGAAGAGACCGAGTCAAGCAGACCAGCATTTGGGCTCCAGTGCCTTCATCAGTGTGATTGAAACTAGAAGAGACCGAGTCAAGCAGACCAGCGTTTGGGCTCTAGTGCCTTAATCAGTGTACTGCATGAAGCTAAATGAGTTGAATGTACAGGGCGATGCCGATGCTAGGGTCTAGCTGTATCCCAGCTCCATGCCTGGTCCTGTACTGACCTGCCCCCTTGTGTTGTGAGGGCAGAGGCGCGGGAGTGTGTGAACTGCGGGGCGACCGCCACCCCTCTGTGGAGACGTGACGGGACGGGGCACTACCTCTGCAACGCCTGCGGGCTCTACCACAAGATGAACGGGCAGAACAGACCCCTCATCAGACCCAAAAAGAGACTGGTGTGTACCAGGGAGGAGGAGGGGAGGGAGGAGGGAGGGAGAGGAGGGGAGGGAGAGAGGGAGGAGAGGAGGGAGGGGAGAAGGGAGGGAAGGAGAGGAGAGGAAGGGAGAGAGGAGGGGAAGGAGAGGTGGGGAGGGGAGGGGAGAGGAGGGAGAAGGAGAGGGGAAAGGAGGAGAGGAGAGGAGAGAAGGGAGGAGGAGAGGAGGGGAGAGGAGGGGAGGAGGAGAGGAGAGGGAGAGGAGAGGGGAGGAGGAGAGGAGAGGAGGGGAGGGGAGAGGAGAGGGAGGGGAGGAGAGGAGAAGGAGAGGAGGAGGGGAGGAGAGGAGGGGAGAGGAGAGGAGGGGAGGAGGAGGGGAGAGGGGAGAGGGAGGGGAGGGGAGAGAGGGGAGGGGAGAGGGAGGAGGAGAGGGGAGGGAGGGAGAGAGGAGGAGGAGGGAGGGGAGAGGAGAGGAGGGAGGGGAGGAGGGAGAGAGAGAGGTGGTGGGGAGCCTGGGCTAGCTCTGTCTGTCACTCCAGGATGGTGAAATCAGTTTAGTCTTGTTTGAGTTAGGTTCGCTTTTAGCTTTTTAGTTTCTTATCTTAGTTTAGCTTGATTAAGCTGATCTTCGTTTTAGGTTAGGGGCACGTGGATTCATGGATTAGTTCAGTACAGAGGGGAGGGGAGGAGAGGAGGGAGGGGGAGGGAGAGGGGAGGAGGAGAGGAGAGAGGGGTGGTGGGTAGCCTGGGCTAGCTCTGTCTGTCACCCAGGATGGTGAAATCAGTTTAGTCTTGTTTGAGTTAGGTTCGCTTTTAGCTTTTAGTTTCTTATCTTAGTTTAGCTTGATTAAGCTGATCTTCGTTTTAGGTTACTGGCACGTGGATTCATGGATTAGTTCAGTACAGAGGGGAGGTGAGAGGAGAGGAGGGGAGGGGAGAGGAGAGGAGGAGAGGAGAGGAGAGGGGTGGTGGGGGGTCTGTCACCCAGGATGGTGAAATCAGTTTAGTCTTGTTTGAGTTAGGGCTTTTTAGCTTTTAGGAGAGGAGTTTTTAGGAGAGGAGAGTTCAGTACAGAGAGGGAGAGGAGGGAGAGGGAGGAGGGAGAGAGGAGGAGGAGAGGAGAGAGGGGTGGTGGGGTAGCCTGGGCTAGCTCTGTCTGTCACTCCAGGATGGTGAAATCAGTTTAGTCTTGTTTGAGTTAGGTTCGCTTTTAGCTTTTAGTTTCTTATCTTAGTTTAGCTTGATTAAGCTGATCTTCGTTTTAGGTTACTGGCACGTGGATTCATGGATTAGTTCAGTACAGAGGGTTACATTTTTTAAAATACTGTTTTACACTAATATACGTCATGAACAGTTTGCAAGGAACATGCATGGAGTATTCACTTTATATAACAAGGGCAATTTATAGTAAGCAAAGGATGTTGAAACTGAACTGAACTGAATAAGTGCAGTTTTGATTGAAAAAATCGTGGATCCCTCAGCTTACAAAAGTTTCCTAATGCTCTCTCTCTCTCTCTCTCTCTCTCTCTCTCTCTCACACAATCACTCCCTCCCTCTAAACTCCCCCCTCTCTCCTTCTCTCTCTCTCTCCTCCTTCTCTCTCTCTCTCTCTCTCTCTCTCTCTCTCTCTCTCTCTCTCTCTCTCTCACACACACTCTACCCATCACTCCCTCCCTCTCTCTCTCTCTCTCTCACCTTCCCCCCTCTCTCTCTCTCTCTCCTCTCTCCTCTCTCTCTCTCTCTCTCTCTCTCTCTTCTCTCTCTCAGATCGTGAGTAAGCGTGCGGGACCCAGTCGCCAACTGCCACCCAGCGAGACGACCACGCTGTGGAGGAGAAACTCCAGCGGGGAGCCTGTGTGCAACGCCTGCGGACTCTACTTCAAACTGCACAACGTGAGTGAACCCCCAACCCCTCAAACACGTGCTCCCACACTCTCAACACACAGGGCTGTAACCAGGAGCCTCTCCAAATCCCACAGCGCCTCAAACACGCACTCCCACACTCTCAACACACAGGGCTGTAACCAGGAGCCCAAACCCACAGCACCTCAAACACACGCCTCCCAATCCCACAGGGCTGTAACCAGAGCCTCCAAATCCCACAGCACCTCAAACACACGCTCCCACACTCTCAACACACAGGGCTGTAACCAGGAGCCTCTCCAAATCCCACAGCGCCTCACACACGCACTCCCACACTCTCAACACACAGGGCTGTGCTGTAACCCTCTCTCCCTCCTCCCAGGTGAACAGACCCCTCACCATGAAGAAGGACGGCATTCAAACCCGAAACCGGAAGGTCTCCAGCAAGTCCAAAAAGGGCAAGAAGCCGTCCGATCCGTACCAGGACAGGGCGAGGGCTCTCTCCGACGAGAGCGGGCCCTACTGCCTGGGACCTGGGCCCCTCCAGGGCCACATGATCCCCTACAGCCAGGACTCCCACCTCCTGAGCCCCATGCACCCTCACCCCTCGGGACTGAACTATAGCCACTACCCCCCCTGCAGCATGGTCCCCACCATGGTGTGACAAACAACCAGACAGATTTGTCTTTATGCTTTAGAAAGTAGTGAGGTTTTACTACCAGCTTGATCAGCCACAGTGTGTCTAGCTAACAAGATTATTAAACTCCTAGTGAAACCAGGAATGGATCACACTGCTGTGCAGCGGGAGTCTGATTCCCATCCCTGAAACTCCTGCATCCTGCATCTCCAGTCACAGCTCCTCAAACTCGTGCCTGCGTATTGAATTGCCTGTCTCTGATACTGTGGGCCATTTTTAATCATTTTAATACATTGAAATAACAGTTGGTCTGAATGTGTGATATTGTTGAGCTTCAAATTACTGTGATGTACAATGGAAACAATTTCTCTATGCAATTTGTTTAGTTTTTCCTTAATTGAATGTGTGGGACGGAGAGAGGCTTGTAGATTATACATATATATATATTTAGTAATTAATAACCATTTGTATTGACTATGCTGAGAAGCAATTAATTGTTTTGTAAATAAATTAAAAAAATAAATGCATTTCTTGAAGCGGCATATCAAAACTGTGTTATTTATGAATCCATTTTACCTTGCCAGTATTTTCTGAACCGATTTTAATTATACAAAGCAGGTGTTTTAAAGACCTTTACCAGACCTCTCTGTGCTTTACAATGCTTCCCTATGCTTTACCAGACCTCTCTGTGCTTTTACAATGCTTCCCTATGCTTTACCAGACCTCTCTGTGCTTTTTACAATGCTTCCTATGCTTTACCAGACCTCTCTGTTTTTACAATGCTTCACTATGCTTTACCAGACCTCTCTGTGCTTTTACAATGCTTCCCTATGCTTTTACCAGACCTCTCTGTGCTTTACAATGCTTCCTATGCTTTACCAGACCTCTCTGCTTTTTACAATGCTTCCCTATGCTTTTACCAGACCTCTCTGTGCTTTTACAATGCTTCCCTATGCTTTACCAGACCTCTGTGCTTTTACAATGCTTCCCTATGCTTTACCAGACCTCTCTGTGCTTTTACAATGCTTCCCCATGCTTTACCAGACCTCTCTGTGCTTTACAATGCTTCCCTATGCTTTACCAGACCTCTCTGTGCTTTACAATGCTTCCCTATGCTTTACCAGACCTCTCTGTGCTTTTACAATGCTTCCCTATCTTTACCAGACCTCTCTGTTTTTACAATGCTTCCCTATGCTTTACCACACCCTCTGTGCTTTACAATGCTTCCCTATGCTTTACCAGACTCTCTGTGCTTTACAATGCTTCCATATGCTTTAACAGACCTCTCTGTGCTTTTACCTTCCCTATGCTTTACCAGACCTCTGTGTTTTACAATGCTTCCTATGCTTTACCAGACCCTCTGTGCTTTACAATGCTTCCCTATGCTTTACCAGACCTCTCTGTGCTTTACAATGCTTCCCCATGCTTTACCAGACCTCTCTGTGCTTTACAATGCTTCCCTATGCTTTACCAGACCTCAGACAATGCTACCAGACCTCTCTGTGCTTTATAATGCTTCCCTATGCTTTACCAGACCTCTCTGTGCTTTACAATGCTTCCCTATGCTTTACCAGACCTCTCTGTGCTTTATAATGCTTCCCTATGCTTTACCATGCTTACACTGCGCTGTGGGAGACTTTTATAAGCAGCACAGGGGTCGGTTTTTTTAATTTAAATGTTGCTGCCGAGTTCATCAAACCGTTACTACGTTCTGTGGGTTACTTTTAAAAGTGACCCTCAAATTTCAGTACTTGCAGAAAATGGACGTGGTTTGCTTTGTTTCAACACAATACATCGACACCTACGTTTAGTTTTGTTATACAGATTTCTATGTTTGATAACCGGTAAAGCAGACCTATAATTAAAACACAATTACGATGCACAATACTGGCTTCATTTATACAAATTACGCCGGCACCGTTGTGAAGGAACGACTTTTGAATCGTGTGCAAATTATATTTAAATTCGGAGCCTGATAGGAACTGCGTCTATTTTAAAGAGTTTTTTGTTCTTTTTTTAATATATAGAGCCCTTTGGAACAAAAAAAAAAAAAAAAAGCTTATGCAAATTCGACACTTTCCATAAGCAGGTCGGTTTGAAGACTTTGAAAAATATTTTACTAAAGTGTCATGCTTGTTTGGAATCGCATTTAAATGTAACATTGCAGCCCGTTCTTTTTCTCTTTCTTTCGTTCTTTCTTTCTTTCTTTCTTTCTTTCTTTCTTTCTTCCTATTTCAAACTTGTTCTCATAAAAATGCCTGTGTCGACCCTTGCAAAAGCTTCCCATAGTCAAAGCACGGCAAAGTGTAATATAACGTAAAGCATAGGGAAGCATTGTAAAGCACAGAGAGGTCTGGTAAAGCATAGGGAAGCATTGTAAAGCACAGAGAGGTCTGGTAAAGCATAGGGAAGCATTGTAAAGCACAGAGAGGTCTGGTAAAGCATAGGGAAGCATTTAAAAGCACAGAGGTCTGGTAAAGCACAGGAAGCATTGTAAAGCGTAGAGAGGTCTGGTAAAAGCATAGGGAAGCATTGTAAAAGCACAGAGAGGTGTGGTAAAGCATAGGGAAGTATTGTAAAGCACAGAGAGGTGTGGTAAAGCATAGGGAAGCATTGTAAAGCGCAGAGAGGTCTGGTAAAGCATAGGAAGCATTGTAAAAGCACAGAGAGGTGTGGTAAAGCATAGGAAGCATTGTAAAGCACAGAGAGGTCTGGTAAAGCATAGGGAAGCATTGTAAAGCACAGAGGTCTGGTAAGCATTGTAAAGCACAGAGAGGTCTGGTAAAGCATAGGGAAGCATTGTAAAGCACAGAGAGGTCTGGTAAAGCATAGGGAAGCATTGTAAAGCACAGAGAGGTCTGGTAAAGCATAGGGAAGCATTTAAAAAGCACGGAGAGGTCTGGTAAAGCATAGGGAAGCATTGTAAAGCACAGAGAGGTCTGGTAAAGCATAGGGAAGCATTGTAAAGCACAGAGAGGTCTGGTAAAGCATAGGGACGCATTGTAAAGCACAGAGAGGTCTGGTAAAGCATAGGGAAGCATTGTAAAGCACAGAGAGGTCTGGTAAAGCATAGGGAAGCATTGTAAAGCACAGAGAGGTCTGATAAAGCATAGGGAAGCATTGTAAAGCACAGAGGTCTGGTAAAAGCATAGGAAGCATTGTAAAGCACAGAGAGGTCTGGTAAAAGCATAGGGAAGCATTGTAAAAGCACAGAGGTCTGGTAAGCATTGTAAAGCACAGAGAGGTCTGGTAAAAGCATAGGAAGCATTGTAAAGCACACAGAGAGGTCTGGTAAAGCATAGGGAAGCATTGTAAAAACAATGGAGAGGTCTGGTAAAGCATAGGGAAGCATTAAAAGCACAGAGAGGTCTGGTAAAGCATAGGGAAGCATTGTAAAAGCACAGAGAGGTCTGGTAAAGCATAGGAAGCATTGTAAAGCACAGAGAGGTCTGGTAAAGCATAGGGAAGCATTGTAAAGCACAGAGAGGTCTGGTAAAAGCATAGGAAGCATTGTAAAAGCACAGAGAGGTCTGGTAAAGCATAGGGAAGCATTGTAAAGCACAGAGAGGTCTGGTAAAACATAGGGAAGCATTGTAAAGCACAGAGAGGTCTGGTAAAGCATAGGGAAGCATTGTAAAGCACAGAGAGGTGTGGTAAAGCATATTAATAAACAGGGTAAGTAGAATAAGCATAGTAAAAGCATGGGGTGGAAAGCTCCAAATCTACCGTGCATAAATACAGTGATAACCTTTTATAAGTGTACAATCAACCTCTTCTGAAGAAACCTGACCAGTGTGCTACTGGATTACAAAAGCACAGACTGATTCACCAGGGGCCAAAACCTGCCCTCCCTTTATTTTTATTTTTATTGATGTTTTTTTAATTGTTTTCAAAGCCCCCCCTCCCCTCCTCATATTCTCCAGCTGTGATGTTTTTTATTTATTTTTTATTTTATCTGGTGTGAAAATCTCTTCCCTCCCTAAAATTGAACCTGCCCTGGCCCACCCACCCAAATTTAATTTAAAAATAAGCGTTGATTTGCATAGTGTTGGTTTGAAGCAGCGTGAGAAAACACATTTTAGGGTTAAAAATGGTTCCCAGCAGCCCCTTTTATTTTTTTAAGCATCTATTTACAAACAGGACTATTTAATCTGTGTGCACATCTGGTCCTGAAAAGCTGGGGTATTAATATCAGTATTGTTGTTGTTCTGTTATTCCGATCATCTTGAGAGTGTGTTTCATTCTCTCGTCTCTTTGCTGTGTCTGTCTGCCGACTCGCATCCAATCGGTTTTTAAAACACAGTGCGGAATTTAACTGCCATTTGACTGGCACTCGGTTGTAAAGGTGAGGGGAGGACCCTTTTTAAATATTTTTTTAAAACCAACGCGCGAGGAGTGAGAGGACATGCAGAGAGGCAATGGAAAGCGAACAGCAGAGAGAGAGAGGGAGATGGAGGGAGAGTGGGATAGAGAGAGGGAGAGAGAGGGAGAGGGAGGGAGAGAGAGCGAGAGGGAGGGAGAGAGAGAGGGAAGGAGGGAGGGAGAGAGGGGAGGAGGGGAGAGGAGGGAGGGAGAGAGAGAGAGGGAGGGGGAGGGAGAGAGAGGGAGGAGAGCAAGCTTAAGGAGAGAGAGAGAGAGGGAGGGAGGGGATAGAGAGGGAGGAGAGAGAGATGGAGAGGAGGAGGGAGAGAGAGGAAAGGAGGGAAAGCTTAACAAAGGAGAGAGAGATAGGGAGGGAGAGAGAGGGAGGGAGAGAGAGAGGGAGGTAGAGGGAGGGGAGAGGGAGGAGGACAGCAATGGAAAGAAACAGCAGAGAGAGAGAGAGGGAGAGGGAGGGAGATGGAGGGAGAGAGGAAGGGAGGGAGAGGGAGGGAGGGAGGGAGAGAGGGAGGAGGGAGAGAGAGAGGGAGGGAGGGAGAGGGAGGGAGGAGGAGAGAGGAGGGATAAGGGGAGAGAGAGAGAGAGAGAGATAGGGAGAGAGAGAGAGAGGAGGTAGAGGAGGGGAGAGAGGGAGGAGAGGGAGGGAGGTAGAGGGAGAGAGGGAGGGAGAGAGAGAGAGAGACAGGGAGAGAGATACTGTAAGGGCTGAGAAAAGTTTTTAAACAAAGTGACCGCGCCATAACGTCTAATTGGGAGAAAGAGCAGTTGTATTCCCCCCCCCCCCGCCCCCGCTGTGGTGCGGATCTCCATTAAAAGCGGCTTTTGCCGAGTCACCAGCACCAGTGACAGGATGGGTGTGCGACACTGTGCGTGTGTTTTCGGAGGGGGGGGTTCACTTGAAGGTTCAGATGCTCTAGCTGAGCACTGCCAGATAAGCTATCAGTATTGCACCAGAGTCGATGCACACCACCCCCGCCCCCTCCCCCTCTCCTGTTTAAAAAACTAGAAAACCAAACGCAACTCACTGATGCAACCCTGTAATCACAGACCGGGCGAAACGACTAACTGCAAGTCCGTGAGCTTGACCGCGCGCCACCTCGACTCCCCTGCGCTTTCGTTTGGGTTTTTTTCCGTCTCACTGTGCAAACCAGCCCGCGTTGGGTTATTCTTTTTGTTCCGTGTGTGTGTGTGTGTGTGTGTGTGTGTGTGTGTGTGTGTGCGTGTGTGTGTGTGTGCGGGCGTGTGTGTGTGCGTGTGTGTGTGTGTGTGTGTGTGTGTGTGTGTGTGTGTGTGTGTGTGTGCGTGTGTGTGAGGGCGTGCGTGTGTGTGTGTGTGTGCGTGCGTGCGTGTGTGTGAGAGTGTGTGTGTGTGTGTGTGTGTGTGAGTGTGTGCGTGCGTGAGTGTGTGTGTGTGTGTGTGTGTGTGTGTGTGAGAGTGTGTGTGTGTGCGTGCGTGTGTCAGCACACGAGAGGGGCAGCGACGCGTTGAAGAACCGTCTCCTCACCTCCTGAATCACATATGCACAGCTCTGGCCAAACCTTTTGCACCCTCCTATAGAACGAACCAATTTCGCTTCATAGAGTTCAATGAAAGCTGCTGAATAATGTTCCCTTGTTAACATATTGAATCACACACCTCTATATAGAATGAACTCCTCAGCTTCATAGAGTCCAATGAAAGCTGCTGAATAATGTTCCCTTGTTAACATATTGAATTCCACCCCTCTATATAGAATGAACTCCCTCAGCTTCATAGAGTCCAATGAAAGCTGCTGAATAATGTTCCTTGTTAACATATTGAATTTCACACCCTCTATATAGAATGAACTCCCTCAGCTTCATAGAGTCCAATGAAAGCTGCTGAATAATGTTCCCTTGTTAACATATTGAATTCCACCCCTCTATATAGAATGAACTCCCTCAGCTTCATAGAGTCCAATGAAAGCTGCTGAATAATGTTCCTTGTTAACATATTGAATCACATAGAATGAACTCCTCTATATAGAATGAACTCACCCCCTCTATATAGCTTGATAGAGTCCAATGAAAGCTGCTGAATAATGTCCCTTGTTAACATATTGAATCACACACCCTCTATATAGAATGAACTCCCTCAGCTTCATAGAGTCCAATGAAAGCTGCTGAATAATGTCCCCTTGTTAACATATTGAATTGCACACCGCTTTGGACTTTTCCAGATACTGAACAAAATTGAAAATTGAAATCGAACCTGAAATACTCCCTGTGCTGCTATTATGGCTTCTGGTAGACCTTTTTTTTTTTGGTTTGTTTTTTTAATTTTGTCTCAATCCTAAAATGAAAGGTGTTGCAAAACTTTTGACACAGAGCTGTAGATATAATATATAATAATAATATATTATAAGTCACCTCCTATGAGTGTAGCGCTCACTCTGGGTTCCACAGCAACACACAGATCTGCTTCTCATTCGTTCTGTCCTCTGATGTGTGCTGATTAAATTTCAACCACACATGTTTTTATCGTGTGGTTCGGACTTTTTCAAGGCGAGTAATCAGTCTGGAGATTTATAGATTTTTTTCCACTGTTCTGTGTTTGAGCAGGCTCTGTGGTCCTGTGGGCTTGTCACCAAAAGGTCACGGGTTCAAATCCCACCTCTGCCACTGACTGACTCCCTGTGTGTGAACCTGAGCAAGTCACTTCACCTCCTTGTGCTCCGTCCCACGGATGAGATGTTAAATCAACGTCCTATTGGAAGTGACTCTGCATATAATGCACAGTTCACAGCCTGCCTCTGTAAAGCACTTTGTGATGGGGGTCCACTATGAAAGGCGCTTTATAAAAATAAAGATATTATTAGATTATATATTTGTGAACTTCACAGCTCTGTCAAACGCATATATATATATATATGCAAAGCAGAAGAGAGAGAGAGAGAGACGGAAGCAAAGGAGATATGTTTCAATCAGATAGCTCCCCTTTTTGCTCTCTCTCTCTCTCTCTCTCTCTCTCTCTCTCTCTCTCTCTGTGTGTTTAAACGGACCGCGGGCCGTGACTCAGAACCCAAAGTGTGATCTCATTCCCATATTCTCATCCGGACCGCCCACCCCTCACTCCCAGGAGACACCCGTCAAAGCAACGCTATCGCCCAGCATCACCTCGGGCTGTGCCTGCTCTCTGTGTGTCTGCACAGAGGACTCGTGTGTATAGTATGTGGGGTAGTTTTATGGTCAGAAAGCAGGCACATTTTCCCCATGGCTATACAATGCTTTACCAGACCTCTCTGTGCTTTACAATGCTTCCCTATGCTTTACCAGACTTCTCTGTGCTTTACAATGCTTCCCTGTGCTTTACCAGACCTCTCTGTGCTTTACAATGCTTCCCTATGCTTTACCAGACCTCTCTGTGCTTTACAATGCTTCCCTATGCTTTACCACACCTCTCTGTGCTTTACAATGATTCCCTATGCTTTACCAGACCTCTCAGTGCTTTACAATGCTTCCCTATGCTTTACCAGACCTCTCTGTGCTTTACAATGCTTCCCTATGCTTTACCACACCTCTCTGTGCTTTACAATGCTTGTCTGTACTTTACCAGACCTCTTCTGTGCTTTATAATGCTTCCCTATGCTTTACCAGACCTCTCTGTGCTTTACAATGCTTCCCTATGCTTTACCAGACCTCTCTGTGCTTTACAATGCTTCCCTATGCTTTTACCAGACCTCTCTGTGCTTTACAATACTTCCATATGCTTTTACCAGACCTCTCTGTGCTTTTACAATGCTTCCCTAAGCTTTACCAGACCCTCTGTGCTTTACAATGCTTCCTATGCTTTACCAGACCTCTCTGTGCTTTATAATGCTTCCCTATGCTTTACCAGACCTCCTCTGTGCTTTTACAATGCTTCCCTATGCTTTACCACACCTCTCTGTGCTTTTACAATGCTTCCTATGCTTTACCAGACCCTCTGCGCTTTACAATGCTTGTCTGTACTTTACCAGACCTCTCTGTGCTTTACAATGCTTCCCTATGCTTTACCAGACCTCTCTGTGCTTTTACAATGCTTCCCTATGCTTTACCAGACCTCTCTGTGATTTACAATGCTTCCCTATGCTTTTACCAGACCTCTCTGTGCTTTACAATGCTTCCCATGCTTTACCAGACCTCTCTGTGCTTTTACAATGCTTCCCATGCTTTACCAGACCTCTCTGTGCTTTACAATGCTTCCCTATGCTTTACCAGACCTCTCTGTGCTTTACAATGCTTCCCTATGCTTTACCAGACCTCTCTGTGCTTTACAATGCTTCCCTATGCTGTGCCATGCTTACACTTTGCTTTATTACATTATTTACTATGGGACACTTTTCCAAGACTATAATACACATTTATTCGGGCGAACTTAGTTGGAAATGACCAGCAGTGGTGTATGCTGTTCAGGCTTTTAATAAACCAAATCCAACACACTATACAATGTCAGATTACAAATAACTTTGCTTGTGCGGCGTGTGGCGTCAACAGTGTCATGCGGGCGACACCTGGCGGCGTTTGTGGCGCATAGCAGGTACTGCGAAACAGATTGTAACGCACAGCAGATATTTTTTAACAAAAAAAAACAAAACACTTTCAAGGCGAGAGACGAAGTTAAAACGAGGTTGCAGGAAATAACACAGCACGCATCGTTTTTTTTTTTTTAATCTTCTCAAAAAACACACCCCCAGCGCTCAATTCAAAAGCTTGTAAGCGCTTCTCCTAACAACAACATCACGGGCAGTGGTGTAGAGTAGTGGTTAGGGCTCTGGGCTCTTGACCGGAGGGTTGTTGGTTCAATCCCAGGTGGGGGACACTGTTGCTGTACCTTTGAGCAAGGTACTTTACCTAGATTGCTCCAGTAAAAACCCAGCTGTATAAATGGGGAATTGTATGTAAAAACAATGTGATATCTTGTAACAATTGTAAGTCACCCAAGATAAGGGCGTCTGCTAAATAATAAATCAAAATATATCAATAAAACAAACTATTTCAACTAAAATACACAAAAAAAGTGCATTGCTTAGGGAGTCTCATCTTTGGTCACGCTGGGTAGTGCTGCGTCCGCAACACGTAATAGACGTCATCATTATGCACTTCAACCCCGATCACATGATCAGGGTGAAGCATTTAGGCACTGAAGCTCTTAAATCTGTTGCAGCCCCTGAAAAACAAAAATCTTGTTTATCTTTATATATTTACTCAAAAAATAAAAAGGTCTACTTATAGAGACACCCCGGATTCGAATCGGATTCAACCATTCAGGTCTTGTTCAATCACGGATTCAACTGCAATTATTTGACAACGCGAACAAAAAACGGGTTGAGATAATCTAAGCGTGCTCAAAAGCGTAAGACTTGACATATCTGATATGGGGACATATGGAAAACAAAAATTATAAAAATATATATATATATTTATGTGTCCAAAACTACAATTTGTTCAGCTATTTGCAATATTTCGTGCGTGAAAGTGTTAACGCAGAGTGCCTAATTATCCCCCTTTTTTTTCTAGACGATTTATAATCTCAAATTACGTTCCTTGACCGTAACAATTTTACATATAATTTAAATAAATCACGCAGCATCCTACAGTAGGGCTTTACTGTGAGATTCAGTGCAGCTTTCAGTGGCGTTGTAAGCACAGGGGCCCATGCACAAGGTCATATAGCATCTCTCTCTCTCTCTCTCTCTCTCTCTCTCTCTCTCTCTCTCTCTCTATCTTGCTGCGTCTTTCCTCTCGTGTGCCGCTGTATCTCTGTCTCTATCATCTGTTTTCTGTTCCATCTATACTTCCCTTTCTCTGTCCATCTCTCTTCTTTTCTGTCAGATACATTTTCGTCTTATTTCATTTCAACTCTTCGTGTATAAAAACTCAATTTTAAAAAAAACCCTACATTTCTTTTAAAATCTTAGTTTTTCCTTTGAAAAATATATATATATATACACACCCCCCGCCTTAAAAATCTTTTTTTTAAAGAAAAAAAACGTATTTTGTTTTTTAATCGTTCTCTTTCCTTTCCCGTCTGTTTGATCGCTCCTCTGCGAGTTTGTCATGCTACCCGCACCCCCCGAGGTCGTGACTCTGTACCAGACAGAGTTCATCGCAGTTTCATTTCAACCTCTGCTTCGCTGTCATCGAGGTGGTCATCCTTATTTGGGTCGGGAAAAAACCAGGTAGGGAGGTTAGATTCGGTTTTAAACTTTAGGATTAAAGTCGTTTTTTAAAGAAACTCCAGAACTATTAAACACTGAATTTGGTGTCTTCAATAGACAGAGATATATATATGATCCCTTTTATTGGATATAAACAGTAACTAATATATATATATATAAGATAAAGTATATATATAGAAACACTGAAAGAAACTTCATAAATTCAACGGCAAACGTTTCCACTAGAAGTCTTTTAAAGCGTCTTTTTAGAAAACTGAAAAAACTTCTTAAATTCAACGGCAAACGTTTCCAATAGAAGTCTGTCTCAGCGTCTTCAATAGAAACACTGAAAGAAACTTCATAAATTCAACGGCAACGTTTCCACTAGAAGTCTTTCTGCGTCTTTTGAAAGAAACTTCGCTCAATGACAAACGTTTCACTAGAAGTCTTTTGTCTTCAATAGAAACACTGAAAGAAACTTCATAAATTCAACCCGTTTCCACTAGGTCGTCAGCTCTTCAACAGAAACACTCAACCCCTGTCATCCACTAGGGGCCCCAGGAGAAGGCCCCTCCGTCGGGGTCCCTGGGGCTCTATGAGGTGTGCGTGGAGACAGATTGGCTGGTCCCTGACTGCCGGGGGTCTATCTCTTCCCTGGCGCCGATCCCTGCCTTCCAGTCAGCTGCAGTGTTCGTGTGCATGTCCCTGGTTCTGGTGTGGATCAGTGTGGGCTGCCTAGCCTTGTTCCACTTCTGCAACTCAGCCACTGTCTACAAAATCTGTGCCTGGCTGCAGCTGTGTGCAGGTAACACTGAATATCTGTGTGGGGAGGGGGGGGCTGGGGCTGGGAGGGGAAGGGTATAGACTCAGGGAAGTAAGATATAGCACTTTGATCATTTCCTGGTTTCAAAGCCGTCCTTCCCTCACCTTTACAATCAAGCAACCACCCAATCAATGTTCTGCGCTAATTTTCCTATAGCTGGATTTAACATATCATTATAGCGATGGGAATCGGACTCCCGCTGCACAGCAGTGTGATCCAGTCCTGGTTTCACTGGGAGTTTAATAATCAGACACACCCTGAGCTTGTTAGCTAGACACACTGGGGGCTGAACAAGCTGGTAGTAAAACCTGGACTGGGTGACACTGCTGTGCAATGGGAGTCTGATTCCCAGCCCTGCAGTGTGTCTGTGTTTGTCTCTGTGAGAGAAGGACGTGTGAGGGTGATTGGATGTGAGTGATTGTGTTTGATTTTATGAGCGTGGTGTCTGCAGTCACACACACACACACACACACACACACACACACACACACACACACACACACACTGTTCTAGATGGTTCCCCAGGGATTCATTCTTCAAACTGAGCAGGGCATCCAAGGGCAGCAGAGGGAGCGAGGGAGGGGGGAGGAATAAACACAGAAAGCAATGAGAATACAGAGGCAGCAGAAATGTCTGCACCAAATTTCCGGACTGGAAATGCACACCAGAGACCTTTCAATACATCACTTCATATATATATATATATACACAAACACACACACACACACACACACACACACACACACACACACACTCACACATACTCACATACTCACACACACATACTCACACACCCTCCCTCACCTCACACTACTCACACACCTCTCACATACTCTCCACACCCTCTTGTTTCTGCATGTCTCCCTCAACTCCTCCTAAGGAGATTCTCCAAGTATCCTCCTCCCTCTCCCTCTCCCTCTCCCCTCCTCCTCCTCTCCTCTCCCTCTCTCCTCCTCCCTCTCCCTCCTCCCTCTCCCTCCCTCCCTCTCTCCCCCTCTCCTCTCTCCTCTCTCCCTCCCCTCCTCCTCTCCTCTCCTCCCTCTCCCTCCTCCCCCTCCCTCTCCCCTCTCCCCTCCTCTCCCCTCCTCCCTCCCTCTCCCCCTCCTCCCCTCCTCCCCCTCCCTCCCTCTCCTCTCCCTCCTCCTCCCTCTCCCTCCCTCCTCCTCCCTCCTCCTCCTCTCCCTCCCTCCCTCCTCCCTCTCCCTCTCCCTCCCTCCTCTCTCCTCCTCCTCCCTCTCCTCCCTCTCCCTCTCCTCTCTCCTCTCTCTCCTCTCCCTCTCTCCCTCCCTCTCTCCCCTCCTCCCTCTCCCCTCTCTCCCCCTCTCCCCCTCTCCCTCCCTCCTCTCCCCCTCTCCTCTCCCTCTCCCCCTCTCCCTCCCCTCTCCCTCCCTCTCCTCCTCTCTCTCCCCTCTCCCCCCCCCTCTCCCTCTCCCGGCCCCTCTCCCAGGTTTCTGCCTGGCTCTGTCTTGTCTGGTGTTTCCTGACAGTTGGGACGCCCCTGAGATGCGGTTCCTGTGCGGGGAGGAGGTGGGCAGCTTCTCCTCGGGTCGCTGCTCTGTGCACTGGGCTTTCATACTGGCCATACTGGGAGTGCTGGACGCGCTGATCCTGTCCACGCTAGCCTTCGTACTGGGGAACCGGCAGGACGCCCTGCTGCCTCCCAGCGGACCCCCAAACAAGAACGGTGAGCCCCCCAAACCCCACTCGCTGCCCTGGGGTGGGAAATGGGAAGGGTCTATATTACAATGCTTGCCTATGCTTTACCATACCTCTCTGTGCTTTACAATGCTTCCCTATGCTTTACCAGACCTCTCTGTGCATTACAATGCTTCCCTATGCTTTACCAGACCTCTCTGTGCTTTACAATGCTTCCCTATGCTTTACCATACCTCTCTGTGCTTTACAATGCTTCCCTATGCTTTACCAGACCTCTCTGTGCATTACAATGCTTCCCTATGCTTTACCAGACCTCTCTGTGCTTTACAATGCTTCCCTATGCTTTACCAGACCTCTCTGTGCTTTACAATGCTTCCCTATGCTTTACCAGACCTCTCTGTGCTTTACAATGCTTCCCTATGTTTTTACCAGACCTCTCTGTGCTTTACAATGCTTCCCTATGCTTTTAC
>CM072715.1:4161318-4216318 GCA_036884735.1 Huso huso | reverse complement strand
TGTGTCGTACGCAGCGTAGCGGCGTTTCCTCGCTTGCTTCCCCGCCTGTTGTTGCTGTGGCTTGATATCGACCCCCTTTATGCGCTGCAGCCCCTGAATCGCGTCTCTCATCCCCGCCTCGTCAATTCGCTTGACCCGCAGCAGGTTCTCCTTCGGGGTTGCTCGCTCCGTCGTCCAGTGACCGGCGGGAGCGCCTGAGCCCCGATTGGCTCTCCGACAGCCGGACCGGGGGCTGCGGACCCCCCTCGCTGCCCGCGGTGGACAGGATCTGCCCCACCAGGTACCTGCGGACAGAACGGAAAGGCTTAAAAACAAATGATCGCTATTTTTTTTTTTCTTGAGGAGAACAGCGGATCTAAGCAAACCCAAGCTGTTTCTTGGCTTCAGTTCAGCGTGGGCAGATCACCGGCACAGCTCAAACACTGCAGCACTCAAAGAGACCCGAGTAGACCAGACTCCATTAAATAACTCCAAACGATAACTATACACCCACAATGACATGCAATGTTTAGACATAACACATACATACATTAGGGCAGCAGTGTGGAGTAGCGGTTAGGGCTCTGGACTCTTGACCGGAGGGTCGTGGGTTTAATCCCAGGTGGGGGACACTGCTGCTGTACCCTTGAGCAAGGTACTTTACCTAGATTGCTCCAGTAAAAACCCAACTGTATAAATGGGGAATTGTATGTAAAAATAATGTGATATCTTGTAACAATTGTAAGTCGCACCTGGATAAGGGCGTCTGCTAAGAAATAAATAATAATAATAATAACATACACACACAGCTGCACCCGATCTCTGTCGAGAGTTGAGTCCGACAGCTCCCCTTACCTCAAGACTTCCTCGTCCGCCTCCCTTTCTGCCTCCCCCTCTGCCTCGGCTGCTGCCTCTTGAAGCTCGAGTCTGGAGGCTGGCGGTGGGGAGAGACCGGCCTCATAGAGCTTCTCCTGCCTGTATCGGTTCATCAGCGCCTGGGCAAGCTGGGGATCCATCAGGTTCTGGAGGTTCTGGAGGTTCAGCCACCCTCTCTGGGGCTTCACCATGCTGGTGTCGTCATAATCGGGCGGGAAGGGACCCTGGAAATCGACGCCTGGTGCCAAGCCAGCCTCCCCGGCTTTGGGGGGCCTCTGCTGGGCCCCGGGGTAGACATCGGGCCCTGTCTGGGGGGTCAGGAGCCGGAGCAAGCCGGCGAGATAGACAGCCTCCTGGTCTCTCCTCCGACCGTCCTCCACCAGCTGCTGCAGAGCCTGACCCAGTCGCTGGTCGTCCTGCTGGACTCGTCCTCTCCGTCCCCCGTCCCCTGGCTGGTAGTAGACCTCGCTGGGGGTGTCGGAAGAGGAGGGGGGGTACGCCATCATCATCATCTCGGCCTCGTAGGGGAGGGGGGGCAGGGAGTCGCGCAGGTCCCTTCGGAAACGGCGCGCCGCGGACGGATCATCGCGGCTCCAAGAGACGCGGTGTTGACCGCCTTGGTTCACTGGCTGAGAGAGAGAGAGAGAGACAGAGGGACGGGGAGAGGAGGGGAGGGCAGGGTAGGGTAAAGGAGAGAGGTGTGAGGCAGGGAAGCGAGGAGAGACACAAGGTGTGGAGGGTATAAGGAGGAGGAGAGACAGATAGGGTAGAGGAAGAGAGAGAGAGAAGTTAAGAATCGATCACCCAAACTAAGTAGGTTTGTCAGACGCCTTCTGACGTTGTTGGTTTGTGTCATTTCATGATTTTGTCTGCTATATATTATAAAGACATTTCAGAGGGCTGGATCGCATCAATATCAGGGTCTAGTGCTATATATTATAAAGACATTTCAGAGGGCTGGATCGCATCAATATCAGGGTCTAGTGCTATATATTATAAAGACATTTCAGAGGGCTGGATCACATCAATATCAGGGTCTAGCGCTGTATATTATAAAGACATTTCAGAGGGCTGGATCGCATCAATATCAGGGTCTAGTGCTGTATATTATAAAGACATTTCAGAGGGCTGGATCACATCAATATCAGGGTCTAGTGCTGTATATTATAAAGACATTTCAGAGGGCTGGATCGCATCAATATCAGGGTCTAGTGCTGTATATTATAAAGACATTTCAGAGGGCTGGATCGCATCAATATCAGGGTCTAGCGCTGTATATTATAAAGACATTTCAGAGGGCTGGATCGCATCAATATCAGGGTCTAGTGCTGTATATTATAAAGACATTTCAGAGGGCTGGATCGCATCACTATCAGGGTCTAGTGCTATATATTATAAAGACATTTCAGAGGGCTGGATCGCATCAATATCAGGGTCTAGTGCTATATATTATAAAGACATTTCAGAGGGCTGGATCGCATCGATATCAGGGTCTAGTGCTATATATTATATAGACATTTGTGTTTGAAGAATTGAATCTGTGCAGTTACCATACCCTGGTTTGCCATGTTTTTTTTATTTATTGATTTTATTACACTGTGCTATGCTTTTACTATGGGAAACTTGCATAAGGATTAGTTTACCCTGTTTTTTTTAATACGCTTTCTCATACCTCGCTGGTGTTTATATCAATGACGTAGTCCTGGGGGCGTACAGCATTAACGATGCGGTCGGAACAGCGCATTCGGTTATTATTTCTAAGTAAATTGCATTAAGCCATTAAGACGAGGACTCGGGGTGGGTGTCGTTATAATAGATTATATGTAAATATGAGACACACAAGCTGCTAGCCCCGCAGCTGTACGGCTAATTAAGGGTTTGGAACACTCCAGGTTGCCATGGCTTCCTGGGAGCCTGTGCGTGCTGTTGCCACGGAGACGAGGGCCTCCTCCACGGCCTGATCAATACGAGTCTGGCTTTATTTAAAAAAATAAAATTAAAAATAAAAAGTCTTATCTGATATCTGCGTATCCAGGTTAACTGGTTACCTGCCCGTCTGGCTGCGTTTGCGAGGTGTTTTTGTTTATTTTATTTTATTTGTATCCCTCGCTAAAATAAAAGCAATATTTAAATAGTCTTAAAATAGTCACTTGTTTATTTTGTTTTTTCATTATACACGCATTTAAAACCTTTTGACTAGAACTCTAACTAGTGTTTCTGTTGAAGACGCTGAGAAAGACTTCTAGTGGAAACGTTTGCCGTTGAATTTATGAAGTTTCTTTCAGTGTTTTTATTGAAGACGCTGAGAAAGACTTCTAGTGGAAACGTTTGCCATTGAATTTATGAAGTTTCTTTCAGTGTTTTTATTGAAGACGCTGAGAAAGACTTCTAGTGGAAACGTTTGCCGTTGAATTTATGAAGTTTCTTTTAGTGTTTCTATTGAAGATGCTGAGAAAGACTTCTAGTGGAAACGTTTGCCATTGAATTTATGAAGTTTCTTTCAGTGTTTCTATTGAAGACGCTGAGAAAGACTTCTAGTGGAAACGTTTGCCGTTGAATTTATGAAGTTTCTTTTAGTGTTTCTATTGAAGATGCTGAGAAAGACTTCTAGTGGAAACGTTTGCCATTGAATTTATGAAGTTTCTTTCAGTGTTTCTATTGAAGACGCTGAGAAAGACTTCTAGTGGAAACGTTTGCCGTTGAATTTATGAAGTTTTTTCAGTGTTTCTATTGAAGACGCTGAGAAAGACTTCTAGTGGAACGTTTGCCGTTGAATTTATGAAGTTTTTTTCAGTGTTTCTATTGAAGACGCTGAGAAAGACTTCTAGTGGAAACGTTTGTCGTTGAATTTATGAAGTTTCTTTCAGTGTTTCTATTGAAGACGCTGAGAAAGACTTCTAGTGGAAACGCTTGCCGTTGAATTTATGAAGTTTCTTTCAGTGTTTCTATTGAAGACGCTGAGAAAGACTTCTAGTGGAAACGTTTGCCGTTGAATTTATGAAGTTTCTTTCAGTGTTTCTATTGAAGACGCTGAGAAAGACTTCTAGTGGAAACGTTTGCCATTGAATTTATGAAGTTTCTTTCAGTGTTTCTGTTGAAGATGCTGTGAAAGACTTCTAGTGGAAACACTTGCCATTGAATTTATGAAGTTTCTTTTAATATTTCCCAAATTCAGTGCTACTGCGTGTTTAATAGTTCTGGATAACGTTTTAACGTACATCATTTACCACACCTTGGCAGACCGAAAATAAAATAAAACACGTTAACATCCCAATACACGCACCCAAGCATTGAAACCGCGGGGCAAAAGAGACTGTAAAATATATACCGCGGCTACAGTGTGAATACAAACTTGAAACCTATCCAGATATAATGTGTCCCTTTCCCTCAGAAGGATCGATCCTCGCTGTCTGTGTGTGTTAGCTGAGAGGTTAATGGGTTCAAATTGAAGGATGGGAGTCACCCCCTATTACTATTTCGGCACACCCCTATTAGTAATGCATTGATAAATTGTAAAAACAAAAACAAACGCCAGCAGCAAATGCAGATATTATATATAATGTGAGGCACATAAGATCGTTAGGTGGATGCTTATACAGACAGCAGTGTGGAGTAGTGGTCAGGGCTCTGGACTCTTGACCGGAGGGTCGTGGGTTCAATCCCAGGTGGGGGACACTGCTGCTGTATCCTTGAGCAAGGTACTTTACCTAGATTGCTCCAGTGAAAACCCAACTGTATAAATAGGTAATTGTTTGTAAAAATAATGGATAAGGGCGTCTGCTAATAAATTAATAATAATGTTTAATTGAGCGTCAGTGATCAATCACATAGTGCTAAAATCAAACGGAAAACGATATATTTTTTTTTCATTTTCAGCCAAAAAGTTCGGATGAAATTTAAAAAAAAATAGAAACGAGACTCCCGAAGATAAGAAAAGACTCCCACGTTCTTTTACTGCCAATATAATTCTAGAAGGACACTTATTATTATTATTTTTTTTTCAGTGAGTGAGTCACCCGGCCGCCTCTGGCAGTGTGTTTTTTGGAGCGTGTCTCTGCGGTGTGAGTCTCTGTGTGACTCAGCGTGTCTGTGGGGGGTGTGTGTGTGTGTGTGTGTGTGTGACTCAGCGTGTCTGTGGGGTGTGTGTGTGTGTGTGTGTGTGTGACTCAGCGTGTCTGTGGGGGGTGTGTGTGTGTGTGTGTGACTCAGCGTGTCTGTGGGGTGTGTGTGTGTGTGTGTGTGTGTGACTCAGCGTGTCTGTGGGGTGTGTGTGTGTGTGTGTGTGTGTGACTCAGCGTGTCTGTGGGGTGTGTGTGTGTGTGTGTGTGTGACTCAGCGTGTCTGTGGGGTGTGTGTGTGTGTGTGTGTGCGTGTGTGACTCAGCGTGCCGCAGTGTGTCTAACTAACAAGCTCAGGTGTGTCTTATTAAATAAAGAAAGAAAGAAAGAAAGAAAGAAAGAAAGAAAGAAAGAAAGAAAGAAAACATCAGCACGCGCGACTTTTGAATGAATATTGTTTATTTATATATTTATATAGGGTTAAATGTAATATATTTATTGGAGTTAATTAGTTCCTTCTTTTCTGTTGAGTCCCGCTGGCATAATCACGTTTTAGTCTATTTATCAATTTATACTCTGTGTGTGTGTGCGTGTGCGTGTGCGTGTGCGTGTGCGTGTGCGTATATATATATATATATATATATATATATATATATTTTTTTTTTTTTTGACGGCCGTAGCCGGCCATGAAAAAATCACACAGGCACGTGACCATGATTCATGTTGCCTTCAAGCAAATCTAATAAACCTGTATTGATCCTATCTATCTATACTCTCTTACGTCTCTCTCTCTCTCTCTCTCTCTCTCTCTCTCTCTCTCCTTCTTTAGGAATTGGTCATTGATTTTAGAAAGGAATTGAAAAGTAGGGATCGATTTGGGTTAGTCCAGGTTTCAGGGCTGTTTGTAATTGCGGCGTGATGACGCGTTTCGTGTCTTGTAAGTAGAGGAACCGCGCACTCGTCTGTTGCTTTGCGCTCTCCTCACATTTCTGATGTTCTTTTTTCTCTCTCTCTCTCTCTGTTCCTTCACAGAAGCACCGCGGAGAGCTCTGTTGCCATGGCGAAATGTTCCTCCATAAAGGAAACGGCTTTGTGTTTATTATCCCTGTGGTGGAGAGGAGGGGAGAGAGAGGAGAGGAGAGGAGATGAGAGGGGAGAGGAGAGGAGAGAGGAGATGAGAGGAGAGAGGGGGAGAGGAGATGAGAGAGGGGGAGGAGATGAGAGGAGAGGAGGAGGGAGATGAGAGAGGGGAGAGGAGATGAGAGGGGAGAGGAGAGGAGAGGAGATGAGAGAAGAGGAGAGGAGGGGTGAGGAGAGGAGGGAGGGGATGGGGAGAGGAGAGAGAGGGGAGGGAGGAGGGGGGAGAGGAGAGAAGAGGAGAGGGAGGGAGGGAGGGGGAGGGGAGGGAGAGAGGAGAGGAGAGGAGGAGAGAGGGGAGAGGAGATGAGAGGAGAGGGGGGGAGAGGAGAGGGGAGGGAGGAGAGGGAGGGGTGGGGAGGAGGGGATGGGGATGGGAGAGGAGAGGGAGGGGGGAGGGAGGGGGAGAGGAGGAGAGAAGAGGAGAGGGAGGGAGGGATGGGGAGAGGAGAGGGGAGGGAGGGAGGGAGGAGAGGGGGAGGAGAGGAGAGAAGAGGAGAGGAGGGGAGGGAGGGGAGGAGAGGGGAGGGGAGGGGACAGAGGAGAGGAGAGGAGAGGGAGAGGAGAGGAGAGAGGGGGAGAGGAGATGAGAGGAGAGAGGGGGAGAGGAGAGGAGAGAGGGGGAGAGGAGAGAGGAGAGGGGAGGAGAGGAGAGGAGGGGAAGAGGAGAGGAGAGAAGAGGAGAGGGGAGGGGAGGGGAGGAGAGGGGGAGAGGAGCTATCACGACTGGTGACAGCAGTTCCCTTACAAGTTAACCACGGTCAAATTGCGCTGTACTCGTCTTTTGTATTAATTGTCTCAATCCTAAAATTTGCAAAACATTTGGCCAGAGCGGTACAGTAATGGAAAGGAAGATGACTCCAGTCTCGTTTGCCTGGAGTCCTGATGTAGACTTCTGTTCAATAATAAGTCGGGCACACAGCGTGCCTTGAAATTCAATTTCTACAGCAACCATCGCCAATGAGGTACCGCCCCGCTAGCCGACAGAGAACCTTTTCACTGAACAAGATGCGTGTGAGAGATTATTATTATTATTATTATTATTATTATTATTATTATTATTATTATTATTATTTATTTTTTCTACAAAGAAACATGTGAAAAATATACACACACACAAATGAATTCCACCTTTCTCTTCCTAATTTTGACCCTTCATCCAAAAACAAACACACCCCTGCCGGGCTTGGCTCAGGACCGATCCTGATGATCCCAACGGCACTTCACACAGTGTCTGTACACGCATACTGACAACACGGCCGCTATACAGAGTGCTGTGTGTTCATCGCTTTGACTGAATACACACACACACACACACACACACACACACACACACACACACACACACACAGCTCCCTATATCACAGACACCTCCCTCCATCACACACACACACAGCTCCCTATATCACAGAGACACACACAGACACATCCCTATATCACACAGACAGACACACACAGACACCTCCCTATATCACACAGACAGACCCACACACACACACCTCCCTATTTCAGAAACACACACACCTCCCTATATCACACAGACACAGACACACACACACACAGACACCTCCCTCCATCACACACACACACAGCTCCCTATATCACAGACACACACACCGACAGACAGACAGACACACACAGACACATCCCTATATCACACAGACAGACCCACACACACACACCTCCCTATATCACAGACACACACACACACACACCTCCCTCCATCACACACACACACAGCTCCCTATATCACAGAGACACACACACCGACAGACAGACAGACACACACAGACACATCCCTATATCACACACACACACACACACACACCTCCCTATATCACAGACACACACACACACAACCTCCCTATATCACAGACACACACACACCTCCCTATATCACAGACACACACACACCTCCCTATATCACACAGACACAAACACACACAGACACACACACACAGACACCTCCCTATATCACAGACACACACACACACACCTCCCTATATCACAGACACACACACCTCCCTATATCACACACACACACACCTCCCTATATCACACAGACACAGACACAGACACACACTCACACAGACACCTCCCTCCATCATACACACACACAGCTCCCTATATCACAGAGACACACAGACACATCCCTATATCACACAGACACACACACACACACACCTCCCTATATCACAGACACACACCTCCCTATATCACACACACACACACACACAGACACCTCCCTATATCACAGACACACACACACAGACACCTCCCTATATCACAGACACACACACCTCCCTATATCACACACACACACACACACACAGACACCTCCCTATATCACAGACACACACACACACACCTCCCTATATCACAGACACACACACACACCTCCCTATATCACAGACACACACACACCTCCCTATATCACAGACACACAGACACACACAGCCACACAGCCAGACAGACACCTCCCTATATCAAACAGACACTCACACACACACACACAGACACAGCTGATGTGACAGTATTATTTCTAGATGAATCCGTTCATCCGTTTGTGATCAATCTGTTTATCAGAAAGGCGTTGATGGACTATCTAGTCTAAATGTCTGTCGGAGAACCTTACAAAGATTTAGCATTTCTGCTGACAAGCTATTTAATCCACTCCACACGCAAACAACCACATATTCGTATACATGTATGTGTGTGTGTGTGTGTGTGTGTGTGTGTGTGTGTGTGCAAGTTATGGATTACTATACACAGCTCTTAAGATATCAAAACAAAAAACAGAACGATACATTCAAGGATGCTAACTACCTGTATTCATAATTTAGTATCCTTTCAATATAATCATTTTAGATAGATAGAGATATAGATAATAATACTACTAGAATACAGTATATATATATATAGAGAGAGAGAGAGAGAGAGAGAGAGAGAGAGAGAGAGAGAGAATTCAAAAACAGCAAACAGCTCCATCTCTATCTATCTATCTACATCTTATATTGATAGATAGTCACACACACACATACATACACCCATCAAGCACACAGCACACAGCACAACATCCAGACCAGACAAACACAGAGAAACGCCACTTGATCAAACCAGCCCTCCTGGGGTTGATCTGTTGGATCTGATTAACGAAGGAAGGGGTGAAGGACCTCTCCTTCCTGCTCATTACCTTGCAGGGTAAGCCTGGGACGGTGCTCAGAAAGACGAAGACGCCGATCAGGAACGCTGCGCTGCTGAGAGGGCCCGTCATCCTGCAGAAGGGAATGAGGCTGCCCGGGTGAGGAGAGGAGAGGAGTGTGAGAGGAGAGGAGGGAGTGAGCGAGACACAGTGAGGATGGAGAGAGAGAGAGGAGGGGAGACACAGGATGACGTCAATGCTACATCAGAACGGGGGGGGGAGGTGGGGGGGGTTGCATGATGTCATTGAGTCCGTGGGTCGATGTAGCAAAATAAAAAATAAAATCTCTAGAGAAATGAAAGCCGACAAATCCTTTATTTATTTCTTAGCAGACGCCCTTATCCAGGGCGACTTACAATTGTTACAAGATATCACATTATTTTTACATACAATTACCCATTTATACAGTTGGGTTTTTACTGGAGCAATCTAGGTAAAGTACTTTGCTCAAGGGTACAGCAGCAGTGTCCCCCACCTGGGATTGAACCCACGACCCTCCGGTCAAGAGTCCAGAGCCCTAACCACTACTCCACACTGCTGCCCAAATAATACTACTACTAGAATCCAATATGAACTAGGATGCTCTGTATAATAATAACACTACTAGAATCCAATATGAACTAGGATGCTCTGTATAATAATAACACTACTAGAATACAATATGAACTAGGATGCTCTGTATAATAATAACACTACTAGAATACAATATGAACTAGGATGCTCTGTATAATAATAACACTACTAGAATACAATATGAACTAGGATGCTATGTATAATAATAACACTACTAGAATACAATATGAACTAGGATGCTGCTGCTGCTGCTGCAGAGTCACTTCCAATAGGAGCTCGTTTGTTTTACGTCTCATCCGAAGGACGGAGCACAAGGAGGTGAAGTGACTTGCTCAGGCTCACACGCACACGCACACGCACACGCACACGCACACGCACACGCACACACACAGTCAGTGGCTGAGCCCGGATTTGAACCTCCTGGTATCGAACCCCTTTCTCTAACCGCTGGATCCACACAGCTTCCATGGTTTGCTGTGTTTTTTTTAATATGCTTTACCATACCTCACCGGGCTTTAGCTCAGGTGTGTTTTATTAAACTTGTGGTAAAACCAGGAATGGATCAAACTGCTATGCAATGGGAGTCTTATTCCCATCCCTGAAAACACTTCTAGTGGAAACGTTTGCCGTTGAATTTATGAAGTTTCTTTCAGTGTTTCTATTGAAGACGCTGAGAAAGACTTCTAGTGGAAACGTTTGCCATTGAATTTATGAAGTTTCTTTCAGTGTTTCTATTGAAGACGCTGAGAGAGACTTCTAGTGGAAACGCTTGCCGTTGAATTTATGAAGTTTCTTTCAGTGTTTCTATTGAAGACGCTGAGAGAGACTTCTAGTGGAAACGTTTGCCGTTGAATTTATGAAGTTTCTTTCAGTGTTTCTATTGAAGACGCTGAGAAAGACTTCTAGTGGAAACGTTTGCTGTTGAATTTATGAAGTTTCTTTCAGTGTTTCTATCGACTTCTAGTGGAAACGCTGGTTTGAAAGGCTGTAATGAGCTTCTATTGCTTAATAAAGAAAGAAAAAAACACTTTTTTTTTCAGCTAACAACAAGCTGCTCACCCATAATGCACCTGTTGGCACAAAAGGCCACCTGTTTCCATGGTTACCAAAGCTGAGCACCAATGAACAGCTACCTAACAACACCTGTTCTAAAAATACCATGACTTTCATGACTTATGATCTGCACTTTAAAAAATAATTACTTCTCAGAGGGGGGGAGGGGGGCAGTGAACAGAGGGAGGGAAGGAAGGCTGTGTCACAATTTCAACCAATTTTTCTAAGCACAGAGTGCAACCTACAGATTGCACGAGATTATTTTACCAAAAGTGTTTCAGTGTTGCTTTTCAGAACAAACAAATGCTCCTGCTTCAGCCTTTCTTGATTTTAAAAGCTTTCAGAGAGTAGGTGTTAAAACTAGGAGCAGAAACGGATGTTTCGAAATCAGGTAGAAAAAAAGGAAGTAAAATAATAATAATAATAATAATCTTACTGTATTTAAAGATTAATCTTGCATTGTAACCCTGTGACACCTATAAGTCGCCTTGGATAAAGGCGTCTGCCAAATAACTAAATAATAATAATAATAATAATAATAATCATCTCTAATTGAAACCCGCAGATACTGCTTTCAGAGGTTAATTTAGCGATGGCCAATCAACGTGACCCCCCAGTGGGAGCGCCCAGTACTGGTGCACAGGATAAGTGATGGGCGGAGTCGCCGTGTGTTTTTTTCGGGTCCTTTCTCGCTTGGAAACACGAACACAGGGTCTCTTCTGTGTCCAGCTGTGCTGTGGAAGTCTGTCTTCATTCAACCTGCAAATGTGATAGAAAGGGGCGTGGCTTCGACACAGGAAGCTATAATAGCAGGACAGTAGTATCACACGTGCGATTTTGAAAAGTCACATTTTTGCAATTTTTGTCAGTTTTTCGTTCAGATGCCGTGACGTAATACCATTCTTAAATCTATTTGAAAAATTATATATATATATACAGCTCTGGAAAAAATTATCAGTTTCTCTGGTTTTACTATTTATAGGTATGTGTTTGGGTAAAATGAACATTTTTGTTTTATTCTATAAACTACTGACAACATTTCTCCCAAATTCCAAATAAAAATATTGTCATTTAGAGCATTTATTTTCAGAAAATGACAACTGGTCAAAATAACAAAAAAGATGCAGTGTTGTCAGACCTCGAATAATGCAAAGAAAATAAGTTCATATTCATTTTTAAACAACACAATACTAATGTTTTAACTTAGGAAGAGTTCAGAAATCAATATTTGGTGGAATAACCCTGATTTTCAAGCACAGCTTTCTTGCGTCTTGGCATGCTCTCCACCAGTCTTTCACATTGATGTTGGGTGACTTTATGCCACTCCTGGCGCAAAAATTCAAGCAGCTCGGCTTTGTTTGATGGCTTGTGACCATCCGTCTTCCTCTTGATCACATTCCAGAGGTTTTCAATGGGGTTCAGGTCTGGAGATTGGGCTGGCCATGACAGGGTCTTGATCTGGTGGTCCTCCATCCACACCTTGATTGACCTGGCTGTGTGGCATGGAGCATTGTCCTGCTGGAAAAACCAATCCTCAGAGTTGGGGAACATTGCCAGAGCAGAAGGAAGCAAGTTTTCTTCCAGGACAACCTTGTACTTGGCTTGATTCATGCCAAAGCTGCCCGATTCAGCCTTGCTGAAGCACCCCAGATCATCACTGATCCTCCACCACATTTCACAGTGGGTGCGAGACACTGTGGCTTGTAGGCCTCTCCAGGTCTCCGTCTAACCATTAGACGACCAGGTGTTGAGCAAAGCTGAAAATTGGACTCATCTGGGGGTGCTTCAGCAAGGCTGGAATCGGGCAGATTTGTCTTTGTGAAGGACGCATGAATCGAGGTCTGACAACACTGCATCTTTTTTGTTATTTTGACCAGTTGTCATTTTCTGCAAATAAATGCTCTAAATGACAATATTTTTATTTGGAATTTGGGAGAAATGTTGTCAGTAGTTTATAGAATAAAACAAAAATGTTCATTTTACCCAAACACATACCTATAAATAGTAAAACCAGAGAAACTGATAATTTTGCAGTGGTCTCTTAATTTTTATATATATATATATAAAAGGGCAGTTGGCTCTTTGAGCTAAAATATATTATATATATATATATAGTTCATTTAATGTACTGAATTTATAATCTCTAAAGAGATGGTCATATGTTGTATACTATGTTCTTATGTTATGTTAACCAAAAATAAAATAAAATTTAAAAATACGTTCTGAAATTTCTTGCAATTCAGAGCACAGGAGCATCTGCATTTCTGTAAAGCAGGAGATCATTCTTAGATCATTGAACTTTCGTTCCGATTCTGCGCAGAACGATCTCCGTGAACGCACCCAACGTTCTATAAAAACTGGCGCGACACGCTACTGCCCCCACGTGGCCGCTTGTGGCGTGGCAATGCTTCGCTTTGAATGCAAACAATTAACGCGTGTTTCTTCATAAAGTCGAATGAAACCTGATGGATAATGCTAGCTTACTGTTACACAAGGCTTTGGAGTTTTCCCACATCCTTAAAAAAAAAAAAAACTTGAGACAAAAACTGAAAAAACGTGAAATCTATCATGAAATAATGTATATTATGACTTTTTTTTTTTGCCATATCATTTTGTAGTTTCTCTTTGATCACATGACGTCAAATAAAAGATCGAAATTATGTTCATATCGTTTTTTGTTTTTTGTTTTAATGTCTCAATCCAAAAATTCCAGGTCATGCAAAAGTGTCAAGATTCATAATGGTTGTCGCTGGCTAAGGAGCAGAAACTTTATTATTGTGTATTACTTAGCAGACGCCTTTATCCAAGGCGACTTACAGAGACTAGGGTGTGTGAACTATGCATCAGCTGCAGAGTCACTTACAACTACGTCTCACCCGAAAGACGGAGCACAAGGAGGTGAAGTGACTTGCTCAGGGTCACACAATGAGTCAGTGGCTGAGGTGGGATTTGAACCGGGGACCTCCTGGTTACAAGCCCTTTTCTTTAACCACTGGACCACACAGCCTCCTGTAACATGTTAAGCTTGACCAATTAAGCCAATAACTGGTTCAGCTCAGGAGCGAATGGTTAAAGGGAATGCTTCAATGATAACAGAGAGAGCAGTCAGGTGTAGATTTGGGGCGTTCACTCCTGGGTTCAGTACACGGGTCAGAGGGGTGAGAAGTGTTCTTGTTCGGATGGTTTTATTTATTTTTTTTTGCCCACCACGGTCCAGCCGTCCTCCCCGGGCTGGGGCTGCTGTCTGCGGGGGGAGAGAGCGGAGGAGTCTGCTGGCATCGCTGTAGAGGCTGATCCCGCTCCATCGCAGTCCATAGCCTGCAAGAGAGAGAAATCAAACTGCAATCACTCCTGTTTCCTTTTTTTTTTAAATTAAGTCCCAGAATGCTGCGGATTTGCAATTCTGATCAGAGATGTGTGGGAATCGATTAAAAGGGAATGTGCCTTCATCAGTGTTATTATTGAAACTAGAAGAGACCGAGTCAAGCAGACCAGCGTTTGGGCTCCAGTGCCTTCATCAGTGTGATTGAAACTAGAAGAGACCGAGTCAAGCAGACCAGCGTTTGGGCTCCAGTGCCTTCATCAGTGTTATTGAAACTAGAAGAGACCGAGTCAAGCAGACCCCCTAAATTCCTCTGCAAGTTATTTCTTTGTTTGTTTAGTTTTGGTCCTCACCTCTGCAGCCTCCTCTTCCTCGCTGCTCTCCTCTTCCTCATCTCCGGGACTCTTCGCTGCTACCACTTTCCCCCGGCCCACGCTGCTCCTCTTCAGCTCCAGCTGTGCGATTCTCCCCTTCACTTCCTCCAGCTGGCCTCGGGAGCACTGGCTGAACAGCTCGCACAGCTGCAGCGCCACCTGGAGGGGGGAGGGGGGAACACATCGCATACTTAGACTGAGGACCGATTTACAACGAGCTGGCCAGAGGCTCACAAGAACCACCACAGCACACACAATCATTAAGCAGATATAAAAAAATTAATTAATAAATAACAATTACAAAAAAATGATGAAATCTAATCCGATTTGGAATGTTTGGAGCATTTGACAGACTTCTTATTTTGCATTTTGATCATTTAAAAAAAACTTGCTGGATGTTGCTTCTGAACAAAAACTGGAATGTCTGTCTGAAAGTTTCACTCGGACAGAGCGACGCCAAGCGATTACCCAGATTGAGCGCTCCCCAGAAACCAAGCGCTGGTGTCGATCGGGCTGATTTCAAAGTGAAACGAGTGAATGAACAGCTGCTTGCGTTTCTGTGGGTCGCTGTTCTCCGCAGAGCAGGAAAAGCGTCTGTTTCTTCAGTCGTTTTCAAATGGCGAATCAGCCCGATCGACACCAGTGACCCTTGCTTGAATAAACATTTATTTCTTAGCAGACGCCCTTATCCAGGGTGACTTACAATTGTTACAAGATATCACATTATTTTTACATACAATTACCCATTTATACAGTTGGGTTTTTACTGGAGCAATCTAGGTAAAGTACCTTGCTCAAGGGTACAGCAGCAGTGTCCCCCCCACCTGGGATTGAACCCACGACCCTCCGCTTGAGAGTCCAGAGCCCCTAACCCCTACTCCACACTGCTGCCCATTACAAAACACGTGTCTGAGAGCACTGTGCTGAACCAGCTATCCCCATATCTCTATTTAGTGTCTCCCGTACCTCTGGCAAGCTCCCATCCTCCACCACAGTGTCAAACTCGTTGTTCACTATCTCTGCAAGAAAGTCCTCCACTTCAAGGTGCTGTAGATCGACTGCAGACAAACAGGCAGACGCACATTAATCTACCATCGCAACCCAGCCCCACCAGTCTTTCTTATTTCCATTTGACTGTACATTTATAGAGACACAGGGCAATGTGGGGGCTGGCCGAGTTGAAAGGTCGTGTAATATTTGGGCTCCCGAGTGGCGCATCCAGTAACGGCGCTCCACGTGGGGTGCAGGATGCCCCCTATAGCCTGGAGGTCGCCGGTTCGAGTCCAGGCTATTCCACAGCGGACCGTGTCTAACACAGGCACATGTAGAGCAACAAAACCTCCCAAAGATCCAGAAACACCATCCCAATTTCATTTGTACTGCGTCCTTCATGAGTCCAGTCCAGGTTTTTACTACCAGCTTGATCAGCCCCCAGTGTGTCTAGCGAACAAGCTCAGGAGTGTCTGATTATTAAACTCCTGGTAAAACCAGGACTGGATCACACTGTAGATGTTGTGGATTGCGTTTGGCATTGGTACCCTGTCAAAGGACCTTTTTTAAAGGCAGTTCACAGTTTAAGACTCTTTTGTAAAGGCTGTTTCAAACGTCCCAGTCCTAGTCGCTCTGTGCCAGGACTTGGACCTTATCCAGGGTGACTTACAATTATTACAAGATATCACATTGTTTTTACATACAATTACCCATTTATACAGTTGGGTTTTTACTGGAGCAATCTAGGTAAAGTACCTTGCTCAAGGGTACAGCAGCAGTGTCCCCCCCCCCACCTGGGATTGAACCCACGACCCTCCGGTCAAGAGTCCAGAGCCCTGACCACTACTCCACACCGCTGCCCTGTAGTCATGTATACATGACTGTAGGAAAGAGAGATCCTGCGGACACAACTAACTAAAGAACTCTGTTTTAATTCTCCTGTCTTCAAGACATCATTTGACGGGGCGACACGTTCACTGGTGCAACTAATACTTCTGTCTTCCTGCGTATTCATAAATGAACCACCTGAACACATTCAGTTGTAAGAGAGTCAAGCCCCAAGCATGCTTACCGTTGTCGCTGAAGTACTGCTGCACAGCGTCCACCATCCACTCTGCTTTCTGCTGGGAGAAAGCTCCTCCGAACCCGTTCTCCACTGCAATCTGTAGGGAGAGGCGTTCAGTTTTACACACAGGGATGGGAATCAGACTCCTGTCGCACAGCAGTGTGATCCAGTCCAGGTTTTACGACCAGCTTGATCAGCCCCCAGTGTGTCTAGCTAACAAGCTCAGGTGTGTCTGCTTATTAAACTCCTAGTAAAACCAGGACTGGATCAAACTGTAATGCAACCTGTTTTTTTTTTTTTTTTTGATGTGAATCGTTTACGAGCTGGAAATAAGACTCCTATTGCATTGCAATCTCACCCATTCCAGGTTTTAATGCAAGCTTGATTAGCCACAGTGTGAGACGTCAAACAAACGAGGTCCTATTGGAAGTGACTCTGCAGCAGCAGCAGCAGTTGATGACGCATAGTTCACCCCCTAATCTCTAAGTCACTTTGGATAAAAGCGTCTGATAAATGACGCTGGGGGACACTGCTGTTGTATCCTTGAGCAAGGTACTTTACCTAGATTGCTCCAGTAAAAACCTAACTGTATAAATGGATAATTGTATGTAAAAATAATGTGATATCTTGTAACAATTGTAAGTCGCCCTGGATAAGGGCGTCTGCTAAGAAATAAATAACAGTTATTACGTTTACTAGAGATTTTACGTTTTAACTTGACGCTACCACACCAAGGCAATGTTGACACGGTCACAGTTAACGTGCGAAACACCGCTGGCAATACTAGCTTGCAAATGGACAGCTAGAATATCGTGCTTGACAAAGTTAGTGTTTGTTTTTAGTTTTGGACGCCTCGTATAGCTGCTGTATTCACTTTCAGCACTCACTGCCCGTTTCAAAACAACGCGGTGTTTTCATTGGTAAACCCAGAGGATACGTGCTCCACGTCCACGCCCTGCACCCCATAAAGGATTAATGTTAATTTAAGAATGTAATAAAATATTTTTTTTGTCACCTGTAATGCGGGCCACGTCCCTAAAACCGCCCGAATTCCCCCGGCAAACAATTCACGTGTCACCACCCTGGGCGCCGCCATTTTAAAACAGGCAGCGATAAAAAATCAAACGCGTCAGGTTACAAGGAGAACCAATCGATCACAAGCTGCATCGATTTTAAATCAGTGGGTACTGAATTAATTTCACGGCTTTATAATAATTAAAATGTTGTTTATTAATAATAATGCTGCTATTTTAAAACTGAATAATAATAATAATAATAACAATAAGCTCGTGTTAAGATCTTTTACAAAAAATCTCCATTGGTAGCTACAAACCGAGCTCTTCAACTGGTGAAGGCGAAAAATGAAAATTAGTTTAATTGTAATCGCTGGCTAATTGATTTATTCATTTCTTTACCCCACCCAATATAATATTTCATTATATATAGTAAGCAGAAAGAAAGGAAAAAAAAAAATCAGCTTATTTTGTATTTTTTTTGTTTATCAAAGTTCGAATAACCTATGGCTAATACTTTTATAACAGAATATAATATTTTTTTTGACAAACATTTATTTGCATTTTTTCTATACATATTTTTTTTTTTTTGGATAGTGCAAATTTAATTGGGATCTTTTTGCTAACTGCGCATGCGCAGAACTTTGCAGACATGCGCAGAGCGGAAGAACAGAAAATTCATTTCTCAATTAACGCATTTCACCGTTTTAATTATTCAGAAACCAAAACTCATGAAACAGCGCTTAGGCTCATTTTAAAACGGAGGTAATTAAACACGTCGAAAACCAGAAGCCGTCAATATCTTATGAGGTAGAAGCGGAGAAAGATGAAGTATGAGGAGATGCATATTCGGAGCTGTTTCTGCAACTCCACAATCGCTGGAGCCCCCCACTTTTCACTTTGCTCTCACCTTGGCAACAACAGAGCATTAAAATACAGTAAATTCATTCAAACATATATATATTTTTAAATAGTTACCTTTTAATAATCATTTACAGCTTGCATACTAACATTTCCAAAAACCAAAAAAGAAAGTGTTCTTCATACAGAAATGGAAAATTAGCACAAAGGAAAAACAAAAACGCCTTTAAAAAAGCATTGTTCATAATATCTTTAACAAGTTAATAATAATGGGGTTACATTACAGCTGGGTGTATTATTGCATAAGGGATATGGATGGACGTATTTCAATACAGGTCACCTGTATTTATGGAAGCAGTACAATGTGCCGTGTGGATAATTGCGTGGAATTGTGATTCATGTTATTATGAAACTGGCACCATTGTGGCTCTATGTCAGGGCCGGTAATGCATTGATGTCTATGGGGCTCCAGAGCCAACATGGCCGCCTCTGGGCATCAGTTTCTTACCTGTCTCATTTCTTAATTTCATTATTCACCCCCCCACTAAATTTTCTCTCCAAACTCTTCTACTAATTCATTGTAAACAGGTCAGCTTGTAAATAATAATAGTTATTGTAATAATCATAATAATTATCATATTTCTAGATAGGAAACGTTTGCTACATTATACAGACGATAGACCACAGGTGTTGCACATTGAATTTCAGTCTCAAGTTTTGACCACAATAACATCTTTATAGTTAATATTGAACACCCTGAACACTGAGCTCCTCAAATCCACTGCCTTCCACACTGCAGCCCAGCGCTTTCTTTATCTAACCACTGAGCTCCTCAAACCCGCTGCCTTCCACACTGCAGCCCAGCGCTTTCTTTATCTAACCACTGAGCTCCTCAACCCCACTGCCTTCCACACTGCAGCCCTTTCTTTATCTAACCACTGAGCTCCTCAAACCCGCTGCCTTCCACACTGCAGCCCAGCGCTTTCTTTATCTAACCACTGAGCTCCTCAAACCCGCTGCCTTCCACCCTGCAGCCCAGCGCTTTCTTTATCTAACCACTGAGCTCCCTCAAACCCGCTGCCTTCCACACTGCAGCCCAGCGCTTTCTTTATCTAACCACTGAGCTCCTCAAACCCCACTGCCTTCCACACTGCAGCCCAGCACTTTCTTTATCTAACCACTGAGCTCCTCAACCCCACTGCCTTCCACACTGCAGCCCAGCGCTTTCTTTATCTAACCACTGAGCTCCTCAAACCCGCTGCCTTCCACACTGCAGCCCAGCGCTTTCTTTATCTAACCACTGAGCTCCTCAAACCCACTGCCTTCCACACTGCAGCCCAGCGCTTTCTTTATCTAACCACTGAGCTCCTCAAACCCGCTGCCTTCCACACTGCAGCCCAGCGCTTTCTTTATCTAACCACTGAGCTCCTCAACCCCACTGCCTTCCACACTGCAGCCCAGCACTTTCTTTATCTAACCACTGAGCTCCTCAAACCCACTGCCTTCCACACTGCAGCCCAGCGCTTTATCTAACCACTGAGCTCCTCAAACCCACTGCCTTCCACACTGCAGCCCAGCGCTTTCTTTATCTAACCACTGAGCTCCTCAAACCCACTGCCTTCCACACTGCAGCCCAGCGCTTTCTTTATCTAACCACTGAGCTCCTCAACCCCACTGCCTTCCACACTGCAGCCCAGCGCTTTCTTTAAAGTTAATCGACAAAATTAAACGACAGATTTAAAACCTGCACCAACTGGCACCAGTAAAAAAAAAAAACTAAAAAATACAAATAAAATCACATTTATTAAAAAAAAAAAAAAGTTTCTCTAGAGTGTGTGTGTTTATGAGTCTAGTGGTTTATGTTACTTTTTAGTGTAATCAGAATTACACAATTACGAATTACTGCAGCATAATTGTAATTGAACAAAACACTGTAATTGTAATTGCAATTGTAATTGCAACTATAATTGAACAAAATAGCATTGTAATTGAACAATAGCATTGCAATTGTAATTGAACAAAATAGCATTGTAATTGCAAATGAACAAAATAGCATTGTAATTGCAATTGAACAAAATAGCATTGTAATTGCAATTGTAATTGAACAAAATAGCATTGTAATTGTAATTGAACACAACAGCATTGTAATTGTAATTGCAATGTAATTGAACACAATAGCATTGTAATTGTAATTGCAATGTAATTGAATAAAGTAGCATTGTAATTGTAATTGTAATTGGATCCAGGTTTGGGTCAAACACACACATTTACACATCTTGCGATTTCATTTCCTCTTGGAAGACCAACACCTCCCACATCGTCGAGTGCCGATGCTGAAAGCAAAACGTAGGATTTATTGCAAAGACCAAACCGTTCAGCAAGGCGAACAAGGAAAAGACAAATTTGCTTCTCGATCATCCAAAAAAAAAAACACCTTTACAACAAACTGTCACTGTTCAGTACCTAATGTTGTGATTATCTACTCAATTCCTTCAAACCCCTGTGCAGTTCCAGCTGGCGCCGACTGGAGAGAAGTGATCGCTTAGAAGCCAATCTGTATCTTCACTGATAAAACATATCTGGTACTGTATCCTACTACTAGGTGTCTCGGTTTGATTTCCTTACACAGTCTTTCTCCGAAGCATTTGTCTCTCGTTTTGTTTAATCCCTCCCTTCCATTACCCTGGATAATGGAGAGTTGGAGCCAGGTTTGGTGTGGATAACATCCATAGTCTACCTCCTGAACTAAAACACTTCATTTTCTCCTGTAAAAGAAATCCCCAAACATCTGCAAAGGCAGCAGTTAACAAAAAAATAAAAATAAAATCAAAAGATTTTGTCCTTCATTATACTTTCGTTGCATTCTAGTTTCTAGTGTAGGAAGGTGGATGGGTGGTGTCTCCCCTTTAACTGTGATGTCACTGGGTGGGTCTCCCCTTTAACCGTGATGTCACTGGGTCTGGAGTTCCGAAAAAGAATCCTGACAGGAGCTCCAAAACAAAATTCCGCCCCTTTCTGTAGAAGTCCACACGTCCCTCGATGGAACACAAAACTAAAGTAATAATAATAATAATAATAATAATAATAATAATCTTTTTTTTTCCTATTTCGTTGTTTTCTCAAAAGAGCATACTTTGTCTTCTTGAGTTGCTACTGGAGGCTGTTGGGAGGAAAGGGAAAAGAAAAACGAGTTTTTATACAGTGTGTGAAGTGAATGCAGTCTTATATAAAAAAATACAGGTACAGGGCTGGAAATCAGACTCCCGCTGCACAGCAGTGTGATCCGGTCCTGGTTTCACTAGGAGTTTAATAATCAGACACACCTGAGCTTGTTAGCTAGACACACTGGGGGCTGATCAAGCTGGTAGTAAAACCTGGACTGGATCACACTGCTGTGCAATAGCCTTGACCAGGTGGGTGTAAGAGGGTTAGTAACAGCAGCATTGTGATAGTCTGCAGGACTCACCTGAGTCGGGTATGGAAGACGTTCGGAAGGCTGGATCCTTCTCTAGATGGATCTCCTTCAGTGCAAATATTGAAGTAGCTGAGAAAAGACAGAGGTGGAGAGGAGGAGAGAAGGAGGGAGAGGAAGAGGGGTTGGGGAGGAGGGGAGGAGAGGGAAGAGAGGGAGGGAGAGGGGAGGAGAGGAGGGAGAAGGAGGGGAGAGGGAGAGGGTTAGGAAGAGGGGAGAGAGGAGAGGTGAAGAGAGGAGAGGGGGAGAGGGAGAGGGTGGAGGGAGGAGGAGAGAAGGAGGGAGAGGAAGAGGGTTAGGGTGAGGGGGAGAGAGGGAGAGGTGAAGAGAGGGAGAGGGAGAGGTGGAGTGGAGGAGAGAAGGAGGGAGAGGAGAGGTGGAGGGGAGAGAAGGAGGAGGGGAAAGGAGAGGGTTGTAAAAGCATTATAGGTAAGAAATATATTATTTTGAGGGAGGAGGAGAGAAGGAGGAGAGGAAAAGGTTATGAAAACACAGGGGGGAGGCATGGAGCTACCAGACCAAAAAGAAGGACACACCTCCCCTCCCCTCCCCTCCCCCTCAAGGAGGGAGAGGGACAAGAGAACTTGGAGCACATAGGGAGAGGGGGGAGCACTAGATCTAGAGACAAAAACGCTGCCCCTCTTCCTCAATGATAAGACCCAGTTCTTTTTGGTAACCCTGGACAGACAGAGGGACTCAGGCAGTTTGAGAGGAGGAGAGAAGGAGTGGAAGAGGAGGGTGAGAGGAGATATTCTGAGAGGGAGGAGGGAAAGGGACAAGAGAGGGAGAGGTGGATAGGGGAGAGAAATAGGAGAGGGCAAAAACGGGAGAGAGGGTTGTCTTTGGTAGCACCTTTTATAGGTAAGAAATATATTCCCAACTTTTTACACTTCCCCAAACAGTTTAAACGGACAAATTTGCTGCCACTGTGAGAAATTTAACAGAATGCCGCTCCTGCTCATCAGATTAGTTTAATTACGCTGGTATTTGGGATTTCAAACCTGATTGGAATGGAAAAACACAGCGAGTCAAAACTGGGCATGCAGCTACCAGCCTGGAAAAATAAGACACCCCCACCATCCCCTCCACCCTCCACCCTCCACATTATTCAAAACCCCTCCCCCTCCATTCCATCCCCTCCCTCAACCCTCCCCCTATCCAATGAAAGCAGAACTTGAAACATAATGAGGGAGAGGCTCTAAATCAAGGGAAGTGCACTAGATCTAGAGACAAAAAACGCTGAATAATCTTCCTTAAATATTAAGACCCAGTTCTATTTTGAATGAACTCCTGGACAGACAGAGTCCAATGAAACTGAATCATGTTCCTGTTAACGGGCAGTTTGATGATCCTCCCTCCCAGCGAGTGGAAGTAAAAGATGTTTGAATCCGCAGCCTCTGCCGATATTCTGTTTCTTGTTAACATATTGAACTGCGGGCTATATAAAAATAAACAAGTGAAGAAAACCTTTCACAATATCCGCCACAAATATTCAGCTGCAAGTCCAATGCTGAATAACTTCCCTGTTCTCATATTGAATTCCACCTTTTTTATGAAGACTAATTAGAGTCCAATGAAATGATCTGTTAACATATTGAATTCCCTATATAACTGTGATCGTTCAACTTCATTTCAAGCCATTTTAATTGGCTAACAAATTTGCTGCCACTGTGAGAAATTTAACAGAATGCTGCCGATTGCAAATTGGATACCTGTTGGGTATAATTACAAGGGCATTTGGGATTTTAAATTCTAATTGGAATAGGGAAATAAGAATCGTTCTCAACACTGGTGCGGACAAAAGTGTGGCTCACCTGGAGAAATCTGGATAGCAGGTCTACACCATCGCTGTCCAGTCTGGGAGGGAAAACAGGAGAGACATTATTCAAAACCAACGTGAGAAAGCAGCATTCCATCCCCCTCTAGAATGAACTCCCTCAGCTTCATAGAGTCCAATGAAAGCTGCTGAATAATGTTCCCTTGTTAACATATTGAATCACACACCCTCTATATAGAATGAACTCCCTCAGCTTCATAGAGTCCAATGAAAGCTGCTGAATAATGTTCCTTGTTAACATATTGAATTCCACCCCTCTATATAGAATGAACTCACTCAGCTTCACAGAGTCCAATGAAAGCTGCTGAATAATGTTCCCTTGTTAACATATTGAATCCCACCCTCTATATAGAATGAACTCCTCAGCTTCATAGAGTCCAATGAAAGCTGCTGAATAATGTTCCTTGTTAACATATTGAATCACACCCCTCTATATAGAATGAACTCCCTCAGCTTCATAGAGTCCAATGAAAGCTGCTGAATAATGTTCCTTGTTAACATATTGAATCACACACCCCTCTATATAGAATGAACTCCTCAGCTTCATAGAGTCCAATGAAAGCTGCTGAATAATGTTCCCTTGTTAACATATTGAATCACACACCCTCTATATAGAATGAACTCACTCAGCTTCATAGAGTCCAATGAAAGCTGAACCGACGAACACAGAGCAGCCTCTCTTGGAGCGTGGTCAGGTGAACCTGTTCCGTGTTAACATATTGAATCAGGTCTGTATTTGGAATGAGTCCCTAGGATCATGAGAGTCCTCGTTTGAGGTGATGTTCCCTTGTTAACATTGGTCTATATAGAATGAACTCTTCATAGAGTTGAAAGGGGTTCCTGTATAAATGTGAAAGGGTTTTGAATCAGGAAGAGAAAGAAAATGCTTTTATTTCTTGTTGTTTCTATTCAAACTCTGTGTTGAACTCCTCAGCTTCAAAACCACCTGCTGGGGAATAATCCCTTGTTAACATATTGAATAATAAAATAACAGACTCTGGTCATCGCTGCTGAATAATGTCTCTTTTCCATAGCTATATAGAATGAACTCAATAGCGGAGAATCCAAGAAACACTGAAAACCTTGTTCATTAAATCACACCCCTTTATAGAATGAACTCCCTCTTTCATAGAGTCCCTTCAATGAAGAAACACTGAAAGAAGCCTCTCTTAAATCAGGTTTAACGGTAGAAAGGTCTGTATTTCCACTAGGATCTGAAGTCCTCGTTTGAGGTGATTCTTGGCCAGGTCTCTTCGTTAGGGGTTCCAATAAAGAAACACTGAAAGAAAAACTTTTATTTCTATTCAAACTCTGTGTTTCAGCTTCAAGCTAAAACTACCACTGGGAAGTAATAATTTCTGGTCATCGCTCTCGTCGTCTTTTCAATAGAAACACTGAAAGAAACGGTGAATTTAGAAACATAAAAAACTTCAAATTCAAACGTTTCCACTAGAAGTCTTTCTCAGCGTCTTCAATAGAAACACTGAAAACACTGAAAGAAACGTTTCACTAGAAAGCGCCTTCAATAGAAACAAAAGTTTCCACTAGAAGTCTTTCTCAGCGTCTTCAATAGAAACACTGAAAGAAACTTCATAAATTCAATGGCAAACGTTTCCACTAGAAGTCTTTCTCAGCGCCTTCGATAGAAACACTTAATTCTCTAAAACTTAATTCAGTGATAATATATATACCGAGCATCAAAAGAAACCGATTATCATGCTTAGTGTATATATATATATATATATATATACACATATATGAAACGATGAAAATAAGACTCCTATTGCACAGCAGTGTCACCCAGTCCAGGTTTTACTACCAGCTTGATCAGCCCCCAGTGTGACTAGCTAACAAGCTCAGGTGTGTCTCATTAATCTCCTAGTAAAACCAGTAATGGATGAAGCCGCTGTGCAATGGGAGTCTCATTCCCATCCCTATGCTTACCCAGCAGCTTGAAGATAAAGTGCAGCTCTTCCTCCACAGTGGAGCCTGGGAAGAGAGGCCGTCCAGTGGACATCTCGTAGAAAATACAGCCCACTCCCCTGCAAGCACAGGGCAGGGGTTAGTGGACAGCTCTTTGCTGTGTCTGTCTGTAGCAGGGCGTGTAATTAATATTTATATGTAATTAAAAGGAGGCTGTGTGGTCCAGTGGTTAAAGAAAAGGGCTTGTAACCAGGAGGTCCCCGGTTCGAATCCCACCTCAGCCACTGACTCATTGTGTGACCCTGAGCAAGTCACTTAACCTCCTTGTGCTCCGTCTTTCGGGTGAGACGTAGTTGTAAGTGACTCTGCAGCTGATGCATAGTTCACACACCCTAGTCTCTGTAAGTCGCCTTGGATAAAGGCGTCTGCTAAATAAACAAATAAATAATAATAATGGCAGGGAGGTGTAGTGAGAGGGGGTGAGAGAGAGAGAGAGACAGAAGCAAGAAATTAAAAGAGACAATTGCTCCTTGAGATTTGTTCCTCAGGATGGCTCAGCGGATGACGCCCCCAGACCAGGAAGTTGGCGCTCGCTTGAGTTCTGCTGGCGAAACGCGGGGCACGCATTTGTTATCCAAAGGAAATCAAAAAGGATTATGCTCTGCCCTTAGTTAGTGCGCAAGAGAAAGTATGCTTTCTGTGTTCTGTACTGGTCGGTACTCTGTCCTTGTTCATTTTCTATACTGGTTTGACTGGATTTGAATCTGTATTGATGTGTGTGTGTGTGTGTATTCTGTACCAGTGTGACAAAGTCTTCTTGCATGTCTATCTATGTGTTGTACTGGTCTGTACTGGTTTGTACTGGTGTCTCACCACATGTCTATGGGGGTGGAGTAGTCGGTGGATCCCAGCAGGATGTCGGGGGGCCGGTACCACAGCGTCACCACCTCGTTTGAGTACGTCTTCGTGGGGATGGACTTGGCACGGGCCAGACCTGCAGAGACAGGAGGGGGACAGACAGACAGACAGACAGACACGGCATTACCAGGGAGATAGAGACTTCAGCAGTGTCAGAGAGACACACAGACACACACACACACAGACAGACAGACAGACACACTCACACACAGACAGACAGACACACAGACAGACAGACACACAGACAGACAGACACACACACAGACAGACAGACAGACACACAGACACACAGGCATCCCCTTACCGAAGTCGGCCAGTTTGAGCTCCCCTCTCTCGTTGATCAGCAGGTTCTGCGGTTTGAGGTCTCGGTGCAGGACTTTTCTGCTGTGGCAGTACGCCAGCCCTCTCAGGAGCTGGAACAGAAACAGCTGGGAGAGACAGAGCCATCAGAAACGAGCGTTAACCGCTGTGCAAAAGAGCCCTATGGAGCTTTGAACCTCATCTCACCGCCCGTTCCGACACGACTCCATGACGCTGAATCAAAGGTCGGAATTATGTGCACAGAGTTGATTTTTTTTATTAATGTCTCAATCCTAGAATTGCTTCGTGAAACTAGCCATTGGTTTCAGTCAAGATTCAATTACAGTGAAACTGAAAGCCTTACCTTCACATTGTGCATCGTGATGCAGCTGCCACAGTCATCCAAATACTGCTTCAGATCCTTATCCTAAAAATACAGAACAAAGATACAATGCTGTTACTATTATTATTATTATTATTATTATTATTATTATTCATTGTTGTTAATTATTAACATATTGAATTCCACATCTATATGAATTGTCAGAGTCCAATGCTGAATAATGTTCCCTTGTTAACATATTAACATATATAGAATTCCCTCACAGTTCCCTGAATAATGTTCCCTTATAGAATGAACTCCCTCTATATAGAATGAACTCCCTCAGCTTCCATAGTCCAATGAAAGCTGCTGAATAATGTTCCCTTGTTAACATATTGAATCACACACCCTCTATATAGAATGAACTCCCTCAGCTTCATAGAGTCCAGTGAAAGCTGCTGAATAATGTTCCCTTGTTAACATATTGAATTCCACACCCTCTCTATAGAATGAAAAACTGAAAAATGTGACATTTCGAAATCTAACAGGAAATACCACAGTGCTATATCATGGTTTCCGGTAGACTTTTGGCGATTTTATCATTTTGGAGTTTCGTTGGTTACATGATGTTAAATGAAAGATCTTAGTTGCCTATAATTCTAGATGATGCAAAACTTTTGGCCATTAGCTTTAAAAGCGATGGCAGAAAGACTTACCAGATACTCAAACACCAGCGTCAGGGATTTCTCTGTGTGGATGATGTCGTGCAGAGTCACGATATTGGCGTGCTTCAAGTCTTTGAGCAGCGACACTGGAAGACAAATTATAGGGAAGCATTGTAAAGCACAGAGAGGTCTGGTAAAGCATAGGGAAGCATTGTAAAGCACAGAGAGGTCTGGCATTAAAGCACAGAGGTCTGGTAAAGGAAGCATTGTAAAGCACAGAGAGGTGGTAAAGCATAGGGAAGCGTTGTAAAAGCACAGAGAGGTCTGGTAAAGCATAAGGAAGCATTGTAAAGCACAGAGAGGTCTGGTAAAGCATAGGAAGCATTGTAAAGCACAGAGAGGTCATGAAGCATTGTAAAGCACAGAGGTCTGGTAAAAGCATAGGAAGCAGGAAGCATTGGTAAAGCATAGGGAAGCATTGTAAAGCACAGACAGGTGTGGTAAAAGCATAGGGAAGGAAGCACAGAGAGGTGTGGTAAAGCATAGGGAAGCAGTAAAAGCACAAAGCACAGTGTGGTAAAGCATAAAGCATAAAGCACAGAGGAAGCATTGTAAAAGCACAGAGAGGTCTGCATAGGGAAGCGTTGTAAAGCACAGCAGGTCTGGTAAAGCATAAGGAAGCATTGTAAAAGCACAGAGAGGTCTGGTAAAGCATAGGGAAGCATTGTAAAAGCACATTGAGAGGACAGGTGGTAAAGCATAGGGGAAGCATTGTAAAGCACAGAGAGGGTCTGGTAAAGCATAGGGAAGCATTGTAAAGCACAGAGAGGTCTGGTAAAGCATAGGGAAGCATTGTAAAGCACAGAGAGGTCTGGCAGAGTGACACCCACCCTCTCTGATCGCCGTGCAGGGAGCCCCCTCCTCGTGCTCCAGTCTGATCTCTTTCAGCGCCACCAGGTTATCAGTCAGCTTGCTCTTTCCTTTGTACACTGTGGCGTAGGTGCCCTGGGGGAGAGGGGGGAGGGGTGTGAGGAGAGGGGAGAGTGTAAGAAACTGGAAGTCGATTTGAGAAACGTTTTGTGGAGTGCTGGTCTTGGATCGTGTTCCGTGCTGTGCCATTATGTCACATAGTGGTTATTTTTCTGAAGGTTTTGATCTTGTCTTTGTTTAGTTTTTAGGAGTTTTAGGATTGAGGCATAATTTAAATAAATAATATATATACACACACATAATTTTGATCTTTTATTTAACATCATGTAATCAAAATACCGTAATAAAAGTCTACTGTAAGCCATAATACTACTATGTCACATTTTTCATTTTTTGTCAGTTTTTCCGTTACTTTTATGGGAAACTCCAAAGCGGTGTGTAACTCAATATGTTAACGTGGCATCATTCAGCAGCTTTCATTCGAAACAGGACAGCACAGCTCTGGCAAAGTGAGTTCATTCCACAGGATGATGCAAAACGTTTTGCCACAAACAGTATTCAAGGTTCCTGAGTGCCTGCAGTGTCGCTGTGGTCCCCTGTCTCTGTCCTACCTCTCCCAGCTTGTCCAGTTTCACGTACGTCTCCAGTTTTCCGAACCCGATCTCAGACTGCGGGGAAACGAGACAAAAGCAAGAGACGCTATTGTCCAATCCGAGGATGTCCACACTCCTTTCCAATACTGCGATCTGACTGGCACACAAACGCTCTCGTAATCCTGAGCTACTCAAGACAGGGATGAAGCAAAATATATGAGAACAGGAAGAGGAAGTTTAGAACTGAAGGTAACAAGTCTCCCTGGAACTCGAGAGCGGATGCAACTCACCCTGCACACCACGCGGCCGTGCCTTCACCAGGGGAGACCCTCAGAGACCCCTGCGCACCCCTGACTGTGTGACTCCCCCCTGCACACCACGCGGCCGTGCCTTCACCAGGGGAGACCCTCGGGGACCCCTGCGCCCCTGACTGTGTGACTCCCCCCTGCACACCACGCGGGCCGTGCCTTCACCAGGGGAGACACTGGGACCCCTGCGCCCCTGACTGTGCGACTCCCCCCTGCACACCACCACGGCCGTGCCTTCACCAGGGGACCCTCGGGGACCCCCTGCGCTCCCCTGACTGTGTGACTCCCCTGCACACCACGCGGCAGTGCCTTCACCAGGGGAGACCCTCGGGGACCCCTGCGCTCCCCTGACTGTGTGACTCCCCCTGCACCCGTGCCTTCACCAGGGAAGACTCTCGGGGACTCCAGGTTCATGATACTGAACGGAGAGTAAGCTCCTAGCTGGGTACTGTCCCTCCCATGCAGCACGTACCAGAGAGACCCTGCGGAGACGTCGGCTCAGGGGCTTGTCAAACGGGGGGCTGCTGAGAGCGAACTTCTCCAGGTACCCATCTGGAAGCCGGATGTCCACAGGCAGGGAGAGACGCTTGTTAATGTCCTGAGAGAATCGAGACAAGACGGGTCAGAGATGCCCAGACACACAGAGAGGTGTGGTAAAGCATAGGGAAGCATATTAAAGCACAGAGAGGTCTGGTAAAGCATAGGGAAGCATTGTAAAGCACAGAGAGGTCTGGTAAAGCATAGGGAAGCATTGTAAAGCACAGAGAGGTCTGGTAAAGCATAGGAAAGCATTGTAAAGCACAGAGAGGTCTGGTAAAGCATTGTAAAGCACAGAGAGGTATGGTAAAGCATTGTAAAGCACAGAGAGGTCTGGTAAAGCATATGGAAGCATTGTAAAGCACAGAGGTCTGGTAAAGCATAGGGAAGCATTGTAAAGCACAGAGAGGTCTGGTAAAGCATAGGGAAGCATTGTAAAGCACAGAGAGGTCTGGAAAAGCATAGGGAAGCATTGTAAAGCACAGAGAGGTCTGGTAAAGCATAGGGAAGCATTGTAAAGCACAGAGCGCATTCAGCCAATGGCAGTCCCTGATGGTTAAAACTACAAAGCAAAATGGCTCCTGTACTCAGTGCCGTGGTTCCGCCATGTTGTTTTGTAGTCCGCGGCCCGGGTGCTCACCTCGCTGGAGATCTTGCGGGCGGGGTTGTTGCGCAGCCTCACTCTGACCGGTGACTGGACCTCGTCCGAAGAGGTGGCCGAAGCCTGGTCACTCTCCCCGTCCGAGCCCATCTTCAGATCCTCGTGCACGATCTCTGTGATGAGCACAGCAGGAATGAGCCTCCCCTTTAACACGCCACATGCTCCAAAAGACTCCCCTTTAACACTCCCCACTGTGAGTAAGAGAATGCCATTTGTATGTAAAACACATCATCCGGATACTTTATACCAGGGTAAGCAAGAAGCATGCATCCATATTGCATAGCAACTGGATCCATTCCGGGTTTTGCAATGAGCTTGATTAGCCCCAGTGTGTCTAGGTAACAAGCTCAGGTGCTAAACACATGTTTAGCACGATTATGAGATGTGACAAATAATATCACACGATGAGGAGGTTGTGTAATTTAAAACAAAACTATATATATATATAATACATGGATGCATTGCATCCTGAGCCATTTAAAAAAAACACATCATACCACAGTAGTGTCTACATAAATATTTCAAAACAAAAACAGATCCCCCTCTAGAATTAACTAGAATGAAAGATGCTGAATAATGTTCCCTTGTTAACATATTGAATCACACACCCTCTATATAGAATGAACTCCCTCAGCTTCATAGAGTCCAATGAAAGCTTCTGAATAATGTTCCCTTGTTAACATATTGAATCACACAATATATAGAATGAACTCCCTCAGCTTCATGTCCAATGAAATAATAATTCCCTTGTTAACATATTGAATCACACACCCTCTATATAGAATGAACTCCCTCAGCTTCATAGAGTCCAATGAAAGCTGCTGAATAATGTTCCCTTGTTAACATATTGAATCACACACCCTCTATATAGAATGAACTCACTCAGCTTCATAGAGTCCAATGAAAGCTGCTGAATAATGTTCCCTTGTTAACATATTGAATCACACACCCTCTATAGAATGAACTCCTCAGCTTCATAGAGTCCAATGAAAGCTGTTGAATAATGTTCCCTTGTTAACATATTGAATTCCACACCCTCTATATAGAATGAACTCACTCAGCTTTATAGAGTCCAATGAAAGCTGCTGAATAATGTTCCTTGTTAACATATTGAATCACACACCCTATATAGAATGAACTCCCTATATCCAATGAAAATGAATAATCCCTCAGCCCTCTATATAGAATGAACTCCTCAGCTTCATAGAGTCCAATGAAAGCTGCTGAATAATGTTCCCTTGTTAACATATTGAATCACACCCCTCTATATAGAATGAACTCCCTCAGCTTCATAGAGTCCAATGAAAGCTGCTGAATAATGTTCCCTTGTTAACATATTGAATCACACACCCCTCCCTATATAGAGAATGAACTCCCTTGTTAACATATTGAATCACACACCCCTATATAAATGAACTCCCTCAGCTTCATAGAGTCCAATGAAAGCTGCTGAATAATGTTCCCTTGTTAACATATTGAATCACACACCCTCTATATAGAATGAACTCCCTCAGCTTCATAGAGTCCAATGAAAGCTGTTGAATAATGTTCCTTGTTAACATATTGAATCACACACCCTCTCATATAGAGTCCAATGAAAGCTGCTGAATAATGTTCCCTTGTTAACATATTGAATCACACACCTCTATATAGAATGAACTCACTCAGCTTCATAGAGTCCAATGAAAGCTGCTGAATAATGTTCCCTTGTTAACATATTGAATCACACACCTCTATATAGAATGAACTCCCTCAGCTTCATAGAGTCCAATGAAAGCTGTTGAATAATGTTCCCTTGTTAACATATTGAATCACACACCCTCTATATAGAATGAACTCACTCAGCTTCATAGAGTCCAATGAAAGCTGCTGAATAATGTTCCCTTGTTAACATATTGAATCACACACCCTCTATATAGAATGAACTCCCTCAGCTTCATAGAGTCCAATGAAAGCTGCTGAATAATGTTCCCTTGTTAACATATTGAATTCCACACCCTCTATATAGAATGAACTCCCTCAGCTTCATAGAGTCCAATGAAAGCTGCTGAATAATGTTCCCTTGTTAACATATTGAATCACACACCCTCTATATAGAATGAACTCCCTCAGCTTCATAGAGTCCAATGAAAGCTGCTGAATAATGTTCCCTTGTTAACATATTGAATCACACCCCTCTATATAGAATGAACTCCCTCAGCTTCATAGAGTCCAATGAAAGCTGCTGAATAATGTTCCCTTGTTAACATATTGAATTCCACCCCCTATATAGAATGAACTCCTCAGCTTCATAGAGTCCAATGAAAGCTGCTGAATAATGTTCCCTTGTTAACATATTGAATCACACACCCTCTATATAGAATGAACTCCTCAGCTTCATAGAGTCCAATGAAAGCTGCTGAATAATGTTCCCTTGTTAACATATTGAATTCCACCCCTCTATATAGAATGAACTCCTCAGCTTCATAGTCCAATGAAAGCTGCTGAATAATGTTCCCTTGTTAACATATTGAATCACACCCTCTATATAGAATGAACTCACTCAGCTTCATAGAGTCCAATGAAAGCTGCTGAATAATGTTCCCTTGTTAACATATTGAATTCCACACCCTCTATATAGAATGAACTCCCTCAGCTTCATAGGGTCCAATGAAAGCTGCTGAATAATATTCCCTTGTTAACATATTGAATCACACCTCTATATAGAATGAACTCCCTCAGCTTCATAGAGTCCAATGAAAGCTGTTGAATAATGGTTGTTAACATATTGACACCCTTTATAGGAATGAACTCACTCAGCTTCATAGAGTCCAATGAAAGCTGCTGAATAATGTTCCCTTGTTAACATATTGAATCACACACCCTCTATATAGAATGAACTCACTCAGCTTCATAGAGTCCAATGAAAGCTGCTGAATAATGTTCCCTTGTTAACATATTGAATCACACCCCTCTATATAGAATGAACTCCCTCAGCTTCATAGAGTCCAATGAAAGCTGCTGAATAATGTTCCCTTGTTAACATATTGAATCTCACACCATATACTGACAACTGAAAAGTGTGACATATTGAAACTTCTAAATTCCAGCTGTACCATTAGGGATCTTGAAGCTGACAGGGAGCTCAGGCTGCAGGCGGAGGAGGGGAGGATGATGGGATGGAGGCATACTGGGCAGGAAGGAGGACTCACCATGGGATCTTGAAGGACAGGGAGAGGGGTGCAGGGCGGAGGATAGGGAGATGGGATGAGGGGTGCAGGGGCGGAGGATAGGGAGATGGGATGAGGGGTGCAGGGCGGAGGATAGGGAGATGGGATGAGGGATAGGTGCAGGGGTGGAGGATAGGGTTTGGGTTTGGGATACGGGATAGGGGGTAGAGGTGAAAGTGATAGAGAGGTACAGTGGGCGAAGCAGGGGACACACAGATGGGGAGGGCAGGGAGAGAGAGGAGAGGAAAGATGAATGGGATGAGAATGTTATTGATCGAGGAAGTGAAATAATGTAAGAGTGGAGAGAGAGAGAGAGAGAGAGAGAGAGAGAGAGAGAGAGAGAGAGAGAGAGATGAAAAGGGAAGGAATGTTATTGATCCAGGAAGTGAAAGAATGTGAGAGAGAGATAGAGAGAGAGAGGAAGGGGGTTTGGGGTTTGGGATAAATGGGAGATTGATTGAGGGGTGAAAAAACGACAGATTAATGGAAAAAGAGACGGATAGAGAGAGAGAGAGGGGGACAAACCAAAAGATCAGAGAGAGGATATTGAGCATAACAAGGGGAAAGGAATGGACAGAGAGAGAGAGAGAGAGAGAGAGAGAGAGAGAGAGAGAGAGAGAGGAGGGGAAGAAAGAAGGAAAGCAGGAAAATTAAAATAAAAAAAATCAAAAACTGATCAAAACAACAAATAAAAAAAAAAAATACACTCCAGAATTAACAGAAGATTTTTTTTTTTTCAAAATCAAAATGATAAAAAAAAATAATTGGGTGGCATGCAAAAATGAAAAAAAAAATAAGAGTGGCATGCAAACCAGACATCAAAAAAACAAGAGGAGAGAGAGAGAGGAAGTTTAGAGAGACTTACCTGGAAGATGCAAAATGAGAAACTCAGAATGTTATTGATCCAAAGTGAAAGAATGTGAGAGAGAAATCTAGAGCTTTTATAACTAGGGATTAGGGAGCACATCAGAATAAAAGACTAAAATGGCACTCAATTCTAATTGATTTCAAATTCCTTCTTAAAATCCACCTCCTCTTGAAATCCCCCTTCAGATTAATGGAAAAAGAGACGAATTGAGAGAGAGAGGGGACAAACCAAAATTATTCAAGAGGATATTGAGCATAACAAGGGAAAGGATTGGACAGTGACTTCAAGAGAGAGAGAGAGAGTGGGAAGAGAGTTTGAACAGAATGCTGCAAAGAAATTTTGATCACTAAAAGCAGGAAAATTAAAAAATGGAAGAAATCAAAAACTTGATCAAAAAACAACAAAAAAAAAAAAATACACTCCAGATATTAACAGAAGCATTTTTTTTTATTGAAAATCAAAATGATGAAAAAAAAATAATAATTGTATTGGCAGTGTAAACCAGACATCAAAAAAAAAAAAAAAAAAACAGGAGAAATCAGACTGCAGCCAGTCAGCAGGAAGTTTGAAAAACAGGTGACTTACCTGGAAGAAACGTGGACCTTCAAACTCAGGACAGTGTATTGACTTACAAATCTGTAAAACAGCTATTGACCGCAAGTCTGTATGACAGTTATAACTCCTACCTGATCATCTCAGCACATCAGAATCCAAGGACTAAGACAACTCCTGCTTGACAGTGTCTAATTCCATTTGAAATGTATTCTTCAAAATGTACTCCCTCTTATTGATCCCAGTTCCTTTCAAAGGAACTTGGAATCGGAATTGATATTTCAGAGACGTGATCACAATTCCTGTGATTATTCAACTGCTTTCATTGCAAGCCGATTTGAAATTGATTGACAAACGGTGACTTCAACTGAAGCGAATCTGTTGCCACTGTGGGAAGCTCGTTTGAACAGAATGCTGCAGATTTCCAATTTTGATCACTAATGATGTGTTGGAATTGATTAAAAGGGAATTGGAACTGAGAATGGACCCCAAACTTGATTGACTATATTGACCGTTCAGTCTGTATTGACAGTGTATTGACCGCTCAGTCTGTATTGACAGTGTATTGACCGCTCAGTCTGTATTGACAGTGTATTGACCGCTCAGTCTGTATTGACAGTGTATTGACCGTTCAGTCTGTATTACCAGTGTATTGACCGCTCAGTCTGTATTGACAGTGTATTGACCGCTCTGTCTCACCGTTGTCGCTGGCCGCGCTGTCCTCTATATTGACCCGCTCTGTCAGCTCGGGCAGGTTCTTCTCGGTGGGACGGCTCCCCAGCAGTGTCATGGACAGCTGTCTCTTGATTTTCTTCATCCTGTCCATCAGGGGGACAGGGTGCTGGGAGGGGGCGGGGAGAGGAGGGCGGGCTGAGGGGGCAGCCACCGTCCAATCAGCCTGAGCCACAGAGAGAGAGAGAGAGAGAGAGAGAGAGAGAGAGAGAGAGAGAGAGAGAGAGAGAGAGAGACTCAGTGACTTGCACAGGGTCACACACAGGGAGTCAGTGGCTGAGCAGGGATTTGAACCTCTTGGTATCGAGCCCCTTTCTCTAACCACTTGATCCACCTTGAGCCTACCGAAGGATCCCATTGATTCAGCATCAACAACTTAAGCTGGGTAAACCCTATGGGAGCCCACTCCATCCCCTCACCACTCTCTGTGTGAAGAAGTGTCTCCTTCAACAACATGACTAGGTAACCCATTCCATCCCCTCACCACTCTCTGTGTGAAGAAGAGTCTCCTTCAACAACATGACTAGGTAACCCATTCCATCCCCTCACCACTCTCTGTGTGAAGAAGTGTCTCCTTCAGCAACATGACTAGGAAACCCATTCCATCCCCTCACCACTCTCTGTGTGAAGAAGAGTCTCCTTCAGCAACATGACTAGGTAACCCATTCCATCCCCTCACCACTCTCTGTGTGAAGAAGTGTCTCCTTCAGCAACATGACTAGGAAACCCATTCCATCCCCTCACCACTCTCTGTGTGAAGAAGAGTCTCCTTCAACAACATGACTAGGTAACCCATTCCATCCCCTCACCACTCTCTGTGTGAAGAAGAGTCTCCTTCAACAACATGACTAGGTAACCCATTCCATCCCCTCACCACTCTGTGTGAAGAAGAGTCTCCTTCAGCAACATGACTAGGTAACCCATTCCATCCCCTCACCACTCTCTGTGTGAAGAAGAGTCTCCTTCAACAACATGACTAGGTAACCCATTCCATCCCCCCTGTGTGAAGAAGACCAACTCTGTGTGTCTCCTTCCCTCTGCAACATGACTAAGACATGTGTGTCTGGGGTGTCCTATAAGACATCACACCAAGAGACACCATTGGAATTAGGTGTGGGCTGGAAAAAAAATACTTCACTGTGATTGGTTGATTTCTGACACGTGGATTATTATTATTATTTATTTCTTAGCAGACGCCCTTATCCAGGGCGACTTACAATTGTTACAAGATATCACATTATTTTTATATACAATTACCCATTTTTACAGTTGGGTTTTTACTGGAGCAATCTGGGGTAAAATACCTTGCTCAAGGGTACAGCAGCAGTGTCCTCACCTGGGATTGAACCCACGACCCTCCGGTCAAGAGTCCAGAGCCCTAACCACTACTCCACACTGCTGCCCTGCTGATTATAATGTGTCCCTCACTTTCAACGGCATTTCTCCGACTCCCGTTAGAATTCCGTCTCTCGTTTCGTCAGAACGTGACGGGCAGGTGACAGAATTCCTTACAGTTTGAGAGTCTGAGTGCTTTGCAAACAAGCAGAATGTTTTGCATTCTCAGACACAAGCCCACTGCACGGCTCACCAGGGGAGACTTGGGGTTCAATCAGGCAAAGCTGCCTCAAACGACAGCTGTGGCAAAGTTTTGCATTACCTAGATTTTTTTTTTTTTAGGACTGAGACATCATTAAAAATAAAAACGATATGAATCATTTTCAGGTAATCAAAGAAACTACAAAATCATGATATGTGAGTACAGTAGTTTCTTTTTTAAATACAACCCGCTTTGTGCTTGAATCAGGCGTCTTAAAACATCTAAAAAGTCTTGTGCGTTTGATCACGTGTGGCAGCAGTGTGAAGTAGTGGTCAGGGCTCTGGACTCTTGACCAGAGGGTCGTGGGTTCAATCCCAGGTGGGGGACACTGCTGCTGTACCCTTGAGCAAGGTACTTTACCTAGATTGCTCCAGTAAAACCCAACTGTATAAATGGGTAATTGTTTGGTAAAAATAATGTGATATCTTGTAACAATAGAAAGTCTCCCTGGATAAGGGCGTCTGCTAAGAAATAAATAATAATAATAATAATAATAATAATATAGCTGGGATGGAAATACACTAAGACTCCCACTGCATTGCAGTTTGATCCATTCCTGGTTTTAGTAAGAGTTTAATAATAAGACACACCTGATCTTGTTACCTAGACACACTGGGGGCTGATCAAGATGCTAGTAAAACCTGGACTGGGTGACACTGCTGTATGTATATATATATAAATAAATGATTTCTCAGTCTCTGCCCTGGAGATGAAGAAATCTCCCTGCTAGTAGGATAGAGAGTCTCAATCCGTTTCAGTGTCTTCAGCAGTGACACCTGTTGAAACTACATAACAAAATAGAGGACTGCAGCCTGCATCCTTCCAGAAAAAATACTAAAGAAAGAAAGAAAGAAAGAAAGAAAGAAAGAAACCAGGCAGCATCAGCAACGAGGCCTGGCGCTGCACACCCAACACTGACAAGCCAGGGGCTGGCAGTAGATTCCTTTCCCCATAAGCCTCGCTTCTTTTCAGGGCACAGAGAGTGAGAGAGAAAGAGAGTTTTTTTTTTTTTTTTCTGAAATTCTGACTGTGGGAGTATAATAGTAGGTAAAATATGACGAGGTTGCTGAGCTGAATTTTAACCACAATCTATCTATCTATATATAACGAAGAAGAAAAGTCACTGACAAACTGAAAACTCACCATTTTAATAATTAAAGCATTTTTTTTTTCAATTCTCAGTATATTTGACGGGGGAAATATTTTTATAAGGGATTATATAACAAGACTGAGCAAGTGTTAATAGAGAGGCGACAGTGTCATAAGAACATAAGAACATAAGAAAGTTTACAAACGAGAGGAGGCCCCATTCAGCCCATCTTGCTCGTTTGGTTGTTAGTAGCTTATTGATCCCAGAATCTCATCCAGCTTCTTGAAGGATCCCAGGGTGTCAGCTTCAACAACATTACTGGGGAGTTGGTTCCAGACCCTCACAATTCTCTGTGTAAAAAAGTGCCTCCTATTTTCTGTTCTGAATGCCCCTTTATCTAATCTCCATTTGTGACCCCTGGTCCTTGTTTCTTTTTTCAGGTCAAAAAAGTCCCCTGGGTCGACATTGTCTATACCTTTAAGAATTCTGAATGCTTGAATCAGATCGCCGCGTAGTCTTCTTTGTTCAAGACTGAACAGATTCAATTATTTTAGCCTGTCTGCATACAACATGCTTTTTAAACCCGGGATAATTCTGGTCGCTCTTCTTTGCACTCTTTCTAGAGCAGCAATATCCTTTTTGTAGCGAGGCGACCAGAACTGAACACAATATTCTAGGTGAGGTCTTACTAATGCATTGTAAAGTTTTAACATTACTTCCCTTGATTTAAATAGACAGGTGACTGTGTCAATAGACAGGTGACCGATTCTCAGCTGGCTCTCCTCATGCAAATCACTGAAGTGGCCCATTTACTGCTGGCAGTTGAAACAGCACTTCATTTCCACTTTACTGGTATAAAAAAGACGCTTGTGTCTCAACTACGCCAGTTTGGCTCAGAAACATCGCTGCGAGACACAGCTAAGCCGGTGGGGGGTTTGAATGTGGAACGAGCACGCAGGGAATACAGAGAGATTCTGTGCTCATTTTGTTTTTTTAAAGGGACCTAAGGCTTTCTATGCAGGGTGAAGGAGCCTGCCTCAGATTGGATTCCAGAACAGACAGGTTCCGGAATATAAAGGGGATCACACCATTGAATTCAACAGGGATTTGATCGTGACCCACAGATCACGCAGAATGAAACAGGATTTGGTTTGTACAGAGGGGCTGGATTAGGCAGGGTTTGCTGTATCACACCGTCTGCTTTTAAATAAACTGGCGTCTTCAGTTAAGGTGAAATGGCCCTCGTGTGCTCTCTCGTTCTGTCTCTCAGACGTTGAACGGAGAGAAGAGAAGGCCTGTGTCTAATGCATTAGCTTTTACCGCTGTGTGCATTTTCCATTTTTCATCCTTCAGTTTTAGTGCAATTGATTTTTTTGTATCCTGCAGCCATGAATCGCCGCCAGTTTACTGTATACAGGGATTTAAAAATCCAGTATCAATCCAGGGCTGGACGTGAGACTCCTATTGCATAGCAGTTTCATCCATTCCAGGTTTTACTAGGGCAGCCTGCTGTGGCTCGCCGTCTTGGGTGCTCACAGCCAGCGATTTCAAACCTGGAGAGACGGTATAACCAGACACACTCTGTCAATGACAGAGCCACCAACTGGGAGACCAAGAGTCACAACACCTGCCCGAGATCGACAGATCATTCTGCAGCATCCTCGTGATGTCAATGGTTAATCAGCACGATAGAAAGTCACTGCACCTGCTCTAAAATATGTAGAGAATTTTATCCAAATATAAATAATATGTTTATTTTGATGCTCAGTATATATATATATATATATATATATTAGCTCAAACACACACACTTGCAGTTTATTAAATGTAATATAGATTTTTATATAGGGATTAATGTTCAACATGTTGCCTATACATATACATAACGTTATATAGTATTCATTTAAAATTCCCATTAATACACATGAATGCCATACATTAATCTGTACAATAAAAATAGATACTGTGGTCTAGCGAACCTTCTTGTCGTATTTATTTATGACGTCAGAAGCCGGAATTGTGATTATTTCATATTCAGGTGACGTCAGTGTGGAACGCCCCGCCCCTAAAAAGCCTTTGTTTTCAGACAGACCGAAACGAACGCAGACCTCCGCTTGTGCGTCCCTGTTATTAAAATACTGTCTCAAATGCATCGCATTTTTATCATTGGAACGTGCACGGTCGGAGCAGTCTGCCAGCACAGCAGTGTGAGGGGAAAAAAACATAATGAAAATCAAATGCAGGAGCGCCGTGCTGTATCAGAAAGTCTGGCCAAACATATCTCTTTATATGGAGATCTGCAATGTCAAGTGAAAAAGTATGACAGCTCCACGGGTGTAAAACATGTATTAATAATAATAATAATAATAATAATAATAATAATAATAATAATAGAGAGGCATTTTCATTTCCAATAACTACGCATTTCAATGATCCTTTAAGCTTATCAAGGTAACAGTAACACACGCAGTAAGCCTTATCCTGAGCTTCAGTAGAAAGATACAGAAATATGTAAGGAGACACTTCGCTGGAGTGCACACAAAAGAAACCGTTTCTAATAATTTTGAAGATTTAAAAAATAAATAGAATTAGGCTACCTTCTAATAAATAATCACTGAGCTGAGAAGACAAGGCACCGGGAGCGAGAAACAGGAAAAAACATTTATAAGGCATTCACGAGGCGGCTTAATAACACTGTAATTAGCTCACCATTGGACAGCATTGATAGATAGATAGATATAGATAGATATATATCTATCTATATCTATCTATATCTATATATATATATATATATATATATATATATAGGGCATATATATATATATATATATATTTGAGCTATATATATATATATATATATATATATACACACACATATGTGTGTATGTGTGTGCATAACGTATATAATTATCATTACAAAAAACCACACGTCACACGTATCAGCGGCATATGGATTTTAACTTACCCTGGAAAGGGATGCTTTTTCTCGGTGTCAGTACTTTCCCAGGGCCGTTATTCCCAATAATCTTCAGCCATCTTTCACTAAGTTAGATAGGGCACAGTTATTGAGCGAAGCTGACATACCATCGCCGCTTTCTGCAAATCGCTGTGCAGCTGGTTTTTTTTTTTTTTTTCCTAAATCAGGAGGGGGGAGATCGGAACAGCTGCGAATAACTTGGGCGTTACCACTTGTACTCCAAAAAAAAGGGGGGTCGGCGGTATTGAAAAGATTGGGAAAAATCCCAGTTAGCGGTACGCATGACACTTTTTTAAAACTTGCGTGCTCTATGAAGGAAAAAAAATAATAATAATAATAATAATAATAATAATAATAATAATAATAATAATAATAATAATAATGCACCCCCCCTCCTTTCAGCTTTGGCATTCCCCGATACTGGTACAGTCCAAATTCCATTCAAAGAAACCAGGACGGAACTACTGTAAGGGAATTCGGGGACGTTAGAAAAAAAACAAACAGTTAAAAACGTATAACTTTAGTAAATTTTAGACTATTAAACAACACCGACCCCGGTTATTATATGGTGGCTGTTCGTGTAAGGAATATAACATGCTTTTTGGCTAATTTCAAGAAAGAAATACTATTCCAAACCTACCGAACACACCCATTTTTTCAAAATAGTCTTGCGCAGACTGGATTCCCTAACTTTCCAGGCACGCCGGATTTCGATACAATTGACGGTTTATTTTAACTGTAACACATTCCGCTTTTATCAAAAAAAAATACGTGGCACATGAACAAAAAATAAATAAATAAAAAAAAAACAAAAAAAAAACGATTAAACCGAGTTTAAACTTGCGGACGTAATGACTGTAATCTCACAGGATAAAGAAATTCGAATTACAAATGAACGGGTTCAGATCATTTTACTTTTACAAAAAAAAAAAAAACCACAAAAAAAACCCACAAATGTCTATGATTAAACTAGAGATTACAGTGTGTGTTTGTGTCAATGACAAACGTTTCCACTAGAAGTCTTTCTCAGCGTCTTCAATAGAAACACTGAAAGAAACTTCATAAATTCAACGACAAACGTTTCAACTAGAAGTCTTTCTCAGCGTCTTCAATAGAAACACTGAAAGAAACTTCATAAATTCAACGGCAAGCGTTTCCACTAGAAGTCTTTCTCAGCGTCTTCAATAGAAACACTGAAAGAAACTTCATAAATTCAATGGCAAGCGTTTCAACTAGAAGTCTTTCTCAGCGTCTTCAATAGAAACACTGAAAGAAACTTCATAAATTCAACGGCAAACGTTTCCATTAGAAGTCTTTCTCAGCGTCTTCAATAGAAACACTGAAAGAAACTTCATAAATTCAACGGCAAGCGTTTCCACTAGAAGTCTTTCTCAGCGTCTTCAATAGAAACACTGAAAGAAACTTCATAAATTCAACGGCAAGCGTTTCCACTAGAAGTCTTTCTCAGCGTCTTCAATAGAAACACTAAAAGAAACTTCATAAATTCAACAGCAAACGTTTCCACTAGAAGTCTTTCTCAGCGTCTTCAATAGAAACACTGAAAGAAACTTCATAAATTCAACAACGTTTCCACTAGAAGTCTTTCTCAGCGTCTTCAATAGAAACACTGAAAGAAACTTCATAAATTCAACGGCAAACGTTTCCACTAGAAGTCTTTCTCAGCGTCTTCAATAGAAACACTGAAAGAAACTTCATAAATTCAACGGCAAACGTTTCCACTAGAAGTCTTTCTCAGCGTCTTCAATAGAAACACTAAAAGAAACTTCATAAATTCAACGACAAGCGTTTCCACCAGGGAGCAAGGAGGAGAGAGAGAGAGAGAGAGAGAGAGAGAGAGAGAGAGAGAGAGAGAGAGAGAGAGAGAGAGAAGGGAAAAACAGCCTTTTGGACTGACAGCAGCTTCTGAAAACAAGTAAGAACCATTAAAACGCGTTTTATTTTAATTAAGTTGTTTTGAACGTTGAATTCGGGAGACTTAACACACGGGCACAGAGTTCTTTGGTTAGCAAGCGCATGAGGCACGTTTGCAGAAGGTTTGAAAATATATCTAGCATCATTTATTATTTAAATGCTGTTACCTGTGCATAGTCCGAATTCACGAAGTAATACCACAGATGTCAATGTTATATTAAAAGGTATTGACAATGTCGACCCAGGGGACTTTTTTGACCTGAAAAAAAGAAACAAGGACCAGGGGTCACAAATGGAGATTAGATAAAGGGGCATTCAGAGCAGAAAATAGGAGGCACTTTTTTACACAGAGAATTGTGAGGGTCTGGAACCAACTCCCCAGTAATGTTGTTGAAGCTGACACCCTGGGATCCTTCAAGAAGCTGCTTGATGAGATTCTGGGATCAATAAGCTACTAACAACCAAACGAGCAAGATGGGCTGAATGGGGCCTCCTCTCGTTTGTAAACTTTCTTATGTTCTTATGTTCTATTAAAACGTCATTCTCTGGGTACTGATTTCTGTTTTAGTGTAACTTTGAAGAGCTAAGTTCTTCTGGTCTTCGTTGTGATTTATATAGAAGGCTCTCCGTGGCTGTTGTTGTTTTTGTCGTGTTCTCTGTTCTTCCCTATTTTAAAATCAATTCCCAATTCCCATTCCCTTTTAATCAATCCCAACACATCATCGATCAGCATTGCAATTCACAGGATTCGGTTAAAATGAGTTTCTCACCACAGTGGCAACAAATGACTTCACTTGAAGTCGCTGTTTGTCAGTCGATTAAAATTGCCTTCAAACGAAAGCAGTTGAACGACCACCACAGTTATTATTACTGTCTCTGAAATATACCTTTCAACTGGAACTGGGAATTGATTTGAAAAGGGAATTGGAAATGGAATTGAAAAATGCATGTCACCCTATAGAATGAACTAATCTAGCTTCATAAAAGTCGAATGAAACCTGATGGATAATGTTACGTTAACATTGAATTACATATTGTAGTTTCCCCATATACTTAACATCTGCTAATTATTATTAATAATAATAATAATAATAATAATAATAATAATAATAATAATAATAATATACACGAAACAGCGCCCTCTGGTGGACACAAACACCATTACAATCATAGATCACCTCAGTGATAAAATATATGTTTTTTCTCCAAGAGACGGATTCACAGTCCCAGATTAACACTTGTATACTTCTCCACTATTATTTCTATCAAGGGTCTTCGTAGTGTGTGTGTGTGTGTGTGTGTGTGTGTGTGTGTGTGTGTGTGTGTGTGTGTGTGTGTGTGTGTGTGTGTGTGTGTGTATCTGTGTGTGTGTGTGTGTGTGTGTGTCAGTGTGTGTGTGTGTGTGTGTGTGTGTGTGTGTGTGTGTCAGTGTGTGCGTGTGCGTGTGCGTGTGCGTGTGCGTGTGCGTGTTTATTTGAATGTTTCATTCCAGTAACATGTATTTGGGAACAAACCAAAAAAAAAAAAAAAAAAGACACGATTGGAAGGAAGTCTTTTAAAACTTTTTTTTTTACACAGCAATACAATTTTATTCCTAAATTTTACCAAGAGTAAATAAATTTAGAACTGTATAAAATTCCACTGCAGACAAAATAGGAATTCCAGGATGAATTCACATTTTTGGACCCTGGTCTCAATCCTGCTTGGCTCTGGCGTTGAAGATCTTCGCCAGCAGGGAGAAAGAAAAGTATTTTGAAAAACGTGTTTTTAAATCTGTGCAGTAAATGTCAAAATAACACGTTTCTAAAAAGTGTGGCGACCTAATACTAAGAAAAACGCATTTATAATTCTACCCGTCATACTAATTTATCGCCGCTAGATGGCGCCAACTCCCTAAAATCAAATCCGACCTAATCCGCTGAATTGTAACATTCAGCATCGTTTGCAACATAAACTAAATCGCGAAGTAATAATATTTAAACGCTCAAGATTGGCATTTTAAATAGCATGCATCAAGACAGCGGACGTTAATTATTTAGCAGGCTGTGACCAATTAACAGCAACAATTAACAATGGACTTTTCAACTGAGTACATTTGCAGTTATGTTCAGCAGGAGACAGATTAATTCTAACAAAGTAAAAACACTATATTATAAAAACAACTGCGTATTAAATAATTTAAAAAATAGCTTCTTTTTTTTAAAAAAAACCAGCAGACAACAGTTAGGTAATCAACCAAAACCACACAAAAACCACACAAGCGTTTGAACATCTATAACAGCATTCACTATATCAACGCGCATTTATATTTAAGAACAATAGCTCTCGCAAGCGGGGTCTGATTTGACAGATAATGATAGGGTTGCATCTTCTCACACAACCCCAAGCCCCCGTGCCTGTCCTTGCAGTGGCAGACGCGTCACGTAAATATATTCAAAGATCCACCTTTCTTGTGAAGTCCCGTTTTCTCGCAGAAACTGGACGGGGGTGGGGGGGGGGGGGGGGGGGGGGGGGGGGTGGGGGGGGGGTGCAGGATGAGATGCGATGCGCCACCAGAGGGCTGTTCAAGCATGTCAAAGTTTAAATGGAAATCAAGGCTGTGTGGTCCAGTGGTTAAAGAAAAGGGCTTGTAACCAGGAGGTCCCCGGTTCAAATCCCACCTCAGCCACTGACTCATTGTGTGACCCTGAGCAAGTCACTTAACCTCCTTGTGCTCCGTCTTTCGGGTGAGACGTAGTTGTAAGTGACTCTGCAGCTGATGCATAGTTCACACACCCTAGTCTCTGTAAGTCGTCTTGGATAAAGGCGTCTGCTAAATAAACAAATAATAATAATAATAATAATAATAATAATAATAATAATAATAATAATAATAATAATAATAATATATGGCTTTCAGCAGAGTCGCTGTCCTTGGTGCTGAAATACAGAAGCGCCTCTCCCGCGTTGAACGACGAGAAACCGCGTCCCAAACGAATTAGACAGAGGAAATTCAGAGGATCATATTAAAAGATGCGCATTCAAATTTTAATTAATTTTGTTTTTTACGGTCCCTGTAACTTTTTTTTTTATTTTTTTTTATTTATTTTTTCGTGATAAGGTGACGTTTCGGACAAAAAAGGTGTACACAGTAAAAACCGAACGTTTACGATAAATGTACCTTAATATGGATTTAATAAAACTATTTGCTGATGAATTCTAGTGTATATTTCCGTATTAAATCTTTTTTATATATATTTTACACAAACAAGTAACAATTTAACTGTAATTTTTTAAAAAAAATGTCAATATTTAGGTAAAATACGTTGTGTGTTTGAAAACAGTCTGGGCTTTTGATGCCATGGCAACCAGACTCGCTTATTTCTATTGAAATCTACCAATGTGTTTGTGACGTCATTTACTACACATAGTTAATGACGTAACGATCTGCTATTCTTTTCTATTCAAACCTTCAGGCATCGCGGTATTGCGTCTATTGATCCATTTAGTTTCCTTTATTCTCCTGTATTGTACGTTATCTAAATTTCTAATTGAACCCGGCTCTTGCGCGTCATCAGATGAAATGCTAATGCTCCCTCGGGGGTATCGAACTGAAAGCAGCGGTTTAATTTATAAATTGATTATCTGTAATATTTATGCAGCCAGCAGGAAAGGGGTTAACTGTGGGCTCGAGGCATCTGGATAGACATCAAAACCTTATGCTGGAAACGACTCTCTTCAGAAAATTACCACTCAATGGCTGTGGCCTATAGACTTAACTCTCGTGGTTTATGAACCCCTTGATGCAATTACAACCTTGTGATTCACTGCAGCCCATCTGTTATGGTATTCTACATATAGATCTATATTTAATATTTTAATATATCATAAAAGAGCGAATGAAACGCTTAGAGTCATTCCATTAAACGTACCCCCCCCCACACACACAGTTAAGATATGAGATGAATAGATAATACGTCAGTTCACGCTTCACTCCACTTTAGAAACAAAACAGAACAAACACTTTAGGCAATTCGCTTCATACGCTGTTTTTTTTTTTTTAATATAGAGAAGTGGATTTCAAATAATGATAATAAAAAAACGAGTAGAACGTAGTGGGATGGAACTCATTTTTTTATTCGAATGCGTGTGTGGGTAAGGGAGCGTCGCAAAACATACCTGCTTTTTAATGTTTGTTTTTTTAAATCAATGCAGTAAAACGCGAGGAGAGAGAGAGAGAGGGAGGGAGAGGGAGAGGGAGAGAGAGAGGGAGAGAGAGAGAAAGAGGGAGGGAGGTAGAAGGAGGGAGAGAGAGAGGGAGAGAGAGGGAGGAGAGAGGGGGGAGGGGAGAGAGAGAGGAGGGGAGAGAGAGGAGAGAGAGAGAGAGGGAGAGAGAGAGGGAGGAGAGAGAGAGAGAGAGAGAGAGAGAGAGGAGGGGGAGAGAGAGAGAGAGAGAGAGAGAGAGAGAAAGGGAGGGAGAGAGAGAGAGAGAAAGGGAGGGAGAGGGAGAGAGAGAGAGAGAGAGAGAGGGAGAGGGAGAGAGAGAGAGAGTAACACACACATACCAACGACAGACTCTGAATTTCTGCTATATAAAATAAAATCAACGTGTGGTACTATTTATTTTTCCTTGCAATTTCTTTCTTTCTTTGTTATTTTTAATAAGTTCATTTATATAGATATTATTGTGACACATATTTGATTTATTTTATTTTTCACTATCATTATGAAAACGTGTGGCATGTGATCTATGGGAACGGTGTACAGTTTATCAGACGCTGTTGTGACGATTTTAAAACTCGAGTGACCAGAAAAGAGAGTTGAAGATGGATTTTTTAGGTATGTATTCTTTAATTTCTAATTATTACGCATACCCGGGTATCTCTGAATAGACACTCGTCTAGACTGTTTTAGCTTGCACGACAAAATCTGTGTTGAAAAAAATTAAACATGTTTATTGCGGTTTTAAACGACCTTGATTTGAGCGAGAGTGAAACACTTCACACCTGTCAATTAACTCAAATTAACGAAGGGACCAGTGGACGGTGCCTTGGCTTCTGTGGATTGTACTGCAGGCTGGAGTCGGTACGCGAATCCGGGGCGGGCAGAGAGTGATTTTGAAACGTGTTTTAACAGCTTTAATAAAGCGCTTCTCAATAAGAAATCTCAATTGGCACTAAAGGAGCTGCTGTAGCAAATTCTAATCGAGGGTTAGGGGTTAGGGAAACAAAGGCTTTCTTACTAGCTAGCTGGATTTTCAGGGCTTTCTGTGGGACTTAGTGAAGTTTAAATTATCCGATAACATAAGCAGCGTTCGTCCCGTGAATTGTTTCAGAGGGACGGAGGCGCAGTCGAGGTTGCAATCTGTCAACATACAAAAACGACCTTTAAGAACATTCTCAAAAAAGTTAAAAAAAATATAATATGAACATAATTTTTTTTTTTTTTTAACATCAAAGAATAAACTACAAAATGATATCGCAAAAAAAAAAAAACAAACACAAAAAAAACACGTTAGATTTCGAAACGTCAATTTTTTTCAATTTTTGTCAGCTTATGAAAAACTCCAAATTCAATATGTTAACAAGGGAATATTATTCAGCAGCTTTCATTGGACTCTATGAAGCTGAGGGAGTTCATTCTATATAGAGGGTGTGGAATTCAATATGTTAACAAGGGAACATTATTCAGCAGCTTTCATTGGACTCTATGAAGCTGAGTGAGTTCATTCTATATAGAGGGTGTGGAATTCAATATGTTAACAAGGGAACATTATTCAGCAGCTTTCATTGGACTCTATGAAGCTGAGGGAGTTCATTCTATATAGAGGGTGTGTGATTCAATATGTTAACAAGGGAACATTATTCAGCAGCTTTCATTGGACTCTATGAAGCTGAGGGAGTTCATTCTATATAGAGGGTGTGGAATTCAATATGTTAACAAGGAACATTATTCAGCAGCTTTCATTTGACTCTATGAAGCTGAGGGAGTTCATTCTATATAGAGGGGTGGAATTCAATATGTTAACAAGGGAACATTATTCAGCAGGTTTCATTGGACTCTATGAAGCTGAGGGAGTTCATTCTATATAGAGGGGTGGAATTCAATATGTTAACAAGGGAACATTATTCAGCAGCTTTCATTGGACTCTATGGAGCTGAGTGAGTTCATTCTATATAGAGGTGTGGAATTCAATATGTTAACAAGGTAACATTATTCCAGCAGCTTTCATTGGACTCTATGAAGCTGAGGGAGTTCATTCTATATAGAGGGGTGTGATTCAATATGTTAACAAGGAACATTATTCAGCAGCTTTCATTGGACTCTATGAAGCTGAGGGAGTTCATTCTATATAGGGGTGTGAATTCAATATGTTAACAAGGGAACATTATTCAGCAGCTTTCATTGGACTCTATGAAGCTGAGGAGTTCATTCTATATAGAGGGTGTGTAATTCAATATGTTAACAAGGAACATTATTCAGCAGCTTTCATTGGACTCTATGAAGCTGAGTGAGTTCATTCTATATAGAGGGTGATTCAATATGTTAACAATGGAACATTATTCAGGAGCTTTCATTGGACTCTTGAAGCTGAGTGAGTCCATTCTATATAATGTTCCCTTGTTAACATGAAGCTGACTTTGGAGTTTTTTTCATATACCTAACAAAAAAAAATGGAAAAATATGACGAGAGGGGTGGAAGAGAGAGATGTTAAGAAGAGAACATTATTCAGTGTGTGTGATCAGACAACAGTTCACTGATCACAGGAATCTATCAATAACAGATGCACCAAACTGTTCATTCTATAGAAAGGGTGCTCCTCCAGTCCAGGGCAGGCTTGATAACAAGGGAACTGCTCCCTCCCCTCCCATTACCCCCAAAGCAAGGCTGCTCATTCCAGTCCAGGGCAGGCTTGAGGCATGGAGACTGAACTGTTCATTCCCTCCCTCCCTCCCCCCTTGTTAACATATTGAATCCCTCCAGTCCAGGGCAGGCTTGGAGACTTTTTCCCATAAGAGAAATACCAGTCCAGGGCAGGCTTGAGGCATGGAAAATCCCTCCCTCACCCCCTAAGAGAAAGAGCTCCCTCCAGTCCAGGGCAGAGGCATGGAGAGAAGCTCCCTCCTCCCTCCCGAGAGAGAGGCTGCTCCCTCCAGTCCAGGGCAGGCTTGAGGCATGGAGACTGAGCTGCTCCCTCAGTAAAGAAAGGCTGTGATCCAGACAGGGCAGGTTTAGGCATGGGAATCTCCCTCACCCCAAGAAAGGCTGCTCCCTCCACAGGGCAGGCTTGAGGCATGGAACTGTTCCCCTCCCCCTCACCCCCCTAAGAGAAAGGGTGCTGCCTCCAGTCCAGGGGCAGAACTGCTCCCCCTCCCTCACCCCCCTTGAAAGGCAGTCCAGGGCAGGCTTGAGGCATGGAGACTGAACTGCCCCCTCCGCCCTCACCCCCCTAAGAGAAAGGGGGCTCCCTCCAGTCCAGGGCAGGCTTGAGGCACGGAGTCCGAACTGCTCCCTCCCTCCCTCACCCCCCTAAGAGAAACCCCCAGTCCAGGGCAGGCTTGAGGCATGGAGACTGAACTGCTCCCTCCCTGTCCCTCACCCCCCCTAAGAGAAAGGGTGCTCCCTCCAGTCCAGGGCAGGCTTGAGGCATGGAGACTGAACTGCTCCTTCACACCAAAATAACTAATGCGTTTAAGCTATGAATTGGGCCCAGTAGCATTTTTTAAATCACATTTGAAATAAACGCCTAGTAATACTATTAGGGGCTTGAATGTCGAACTGTTTGTCTTTTTCTTACTACAAGCACATTTCTTCAATGATATTCAGTTCAGTGGGCTGATAACAAGCGTGACGCACCTTTAGTTCATGTGTTACTAATGGTTTATTTATAGGATTGTAACGTATTGCAGTGCTTAGCAAATGGTACGTGCAGCTAGCTGCAGTGGAGACTAAGAAAGAAAGGAAGAAAGAAAGAAAGAAAGATTCTATTTGGAGGGAGCAGTTCAGTCTCCGTGCCTCAAGCCTGCCCTGGACTGGAGGGAGCACCCTTTCTTTTAGGGGGCTGAGGGAGGGAGGGAGCAGTTCGGTCTCCATGCCTCAAGCCTGCCCTGGACTGGAGGGAGCACCCTTTCTCTTAGGGGGCTGAGGGAGGGAGGGAGGGAGCAGTTCAGTCTCCATGCCTCAAGCCTGCCCTGGACTGGAGGGAGCAGCCTTTCTTTTAGGGGGCTGAGGGAGGGAGGGAGCAGTTTGGTCTCCATGCCTGCCCTGGACTCTTAGGGGCTGAGGGAGGGAAGCAGTTTGGCCATGCCCCCTGCCCCTGTCTGAACTCATGTCAGGCCTCCAAAAGTGAAAGGATTTTTGTCAGTTAAACAGGTTAAAATGGTGACTAATTCTTATTTGATTGTGATCTGCTCAGATCTAGCCATTGTTTCATAGTCCTGGTTTAAAACACTGACAGGATCAATAACCCTTTTCATATTCTCCTTTTGCAGCTTCCTCTTGCAGAAGGTGAGAAAAAAAAACCCTTCAAAAAAAACAACCAATCGAGAGCCTGTCTCCACGACAACCACAATGGTGATGTCACAATACCACCAGCAGCAGCACAGGTCAGTGTGGGGGAGGAGCTACTACGGCTGTCACGCCCTGTGGCTCCGCCTCCTGTGTCTGGTGGGGGTGTGGTCAGGGCAAGCATCGTCGGCGACCCAAACGCATGCCATCAAAATCGAGGGGGATATCACTCTGGGGGGACTGTTCCCCGTGCACGCCAGGGGTCCGGCTGGGCTACCCTGCGGGGAGGTGAAGAAAGAAAAGGGGATCCATCGCTTGGAGGCCATGCTGTACGCTCTGGACCAGATCAACAGCGACCCCGAGCTGCTGCCCAACATCACGCTGGGGGTGCGAATCCTGGACACCTGCTCCCGGGACACCTACGCCCTGGAGCAGTCCCTCAGCTTCGTCCAGGCCCTCATCCAGAAAGACATGTCCGACGTGCGCTGCTCCAACGGGGAGCACCCCCTCATCCGCAAGCCCGAGAGGGTCGCGGGGGTCATCGGGGCTTCGGCCAGCTCCGTGTCCATCATGGTGGCCAACGTGCTGAGGCTCTTTGCGGTGAGTCTCCAGCGAGGGGGGTCTTTGTGTTGCGAGATCACAGCACGAGTGGAGCCAAAGAACTACAGCTCCCAGCATCCCTCGCCCTTGCTGCAGGTGATGAGGCATGCTGGGAAGTGCAGTTACAGCTGGGGCTGGACCGATTCACTGTGCATCGATGAATGATTATTTATTATTATTATTTATTTCTTAGCAGACGCCCTTATCCAGGGCGACTTACAATTGTTACAAGATATCACATTATTTTTACATACAATTCCCCATTTATACAGTTGGGTTTTTACTGGAGCAATCTAGGTAAAGTACCTTGCTCAAGGGTACAGCAGCAGTGTCCCCCACCTGGGATTGAACCCACAACCCTCCGGTCAAGAGTCCAGAGCCCTAACCACTATTCCACACTGCTGCCCGCGATGCTCTCTTTACATAATGTATCGTAATAGAGGTATGTATAGTTTGTATTGTATTGATGAATTGCGATGTTTTATTGATCACTGGCATTTAACTTAAAATCCGACTGGAAGGGAATTTTTCTCTTCTCCGGCGCTGTCACATTTTTACTGTCGTACTTAAAATATTCGTTGTCAGTCTACGGGCTAGAAAAAAATTCGTACCATATTGCCTTTCTTTATTATTCATACGTTTTGGAATAGTCATGAGTTTGCTTGCTTACGCTGCCCACCCAAACCTATCTTGCCTGCAGGGAGAGAACGGTCTCATGAATATGTATACATGCAAATCACGCACATTTGCGAATATGCATGAGCCCCACTCTGTTCTCTATCTTTTAAAGGGTTCATTTAAATACATCTGCAGCAGACATAGAAGTAACAAAGTGTCGACACATTATTAGAGTGAGGGAGCGGGGGGGGGGGCGACGGGGGGGGCATAGTTTGATTACTGTACAGAAGCGCGTTTGGGAGTGTGGGGAAACCATTAGCTGGGGAAACAAGATCGGGGGGTGGCGGATCAAACTGCTAAGCAATGGGGATCTTATTACTGTCACTGTAACCAGCTATAGAAAAAAATAGTGAATTAAAAAGCAGGGGTGTAGCGATTCACTGAGTGTAGGGATGGGAATCAGACTCCTATTGCACAGCAGTGTGATCCATTCCAGGTTTTACTACCAGCTTGATCAGCCCCCAGTGTGTCTAGCTAACAAGCTCAGGTGTGTCTGATTATTAAACTCACAGTAAAACCATCCTTGCAATATTAATATTTCCAGAAGTGGTGCCATCATAATGATTTATTTCAGTTTTTTTTTTTAAAGGGTCTATGAATAGCATCCACCATCTGTGTAAAATAATTTAATCTGCTAAAGCTGGTAGCAGACAAGATGACTAGGAGGTAGACAGAGGATTAATTGAACTGCTCCAGGAATTAGCAGAACAGCACTGCAAACAGAGCTTGTCGAAATGTCTTTATAATATACAGCGCTAGACCCTGATATTGATGCGATCCAGCCCTCTGAAATGTCTTTATAATATTGATATTGATGTGATCCAGCCCTCTGAAATGTCTTTATAATATACAGCGCTAGACCCTGATATTGATGCGATCCAGCCCTCTGAAATGTCTTTATAATATACAGAACTAGACCCTGATATTGATGCGATCCAGCCCTCTGAAATGTCTTTATAATATACAGCACTAGACCCTGATATTGATGCGATCCAGCCCTCTGAAATGTCTTTATAATATATAGCACTAGACCCTGATATTGATGCGATCCAGCCCTCTGAAATGTCTTTATAATATACAGCACTAGACCCTGATATTGATGTGATCTAGCCCTCTGAAATGTCTTTATAATATATAGCACTAGACCCTGATAATGTGATCCAGCCCTCTGAAAATATATACAGCACTGGACCCTGATATTGATGTGATCCAGCCCTCTGAAATGTCTTTATAATATACAGCACTGGACCCTGATATGGATGCGATCCAGCCCTCTGAAATGTCTTTATAATATACAGCACTAGACC
>CM072715.1:4136318-4153818 GCA_036884735.1 Huso huso | reverse complement strand
TCCGCGCGTAACTGTCTCATTTTTTCACGAGCGAAGCAGGGTTAGCGAGCAGTTATTGATCTGTCTGTTATTGATCTGAAATGGCTTGTGTCTCTAATTGTTTATGAAGCCGTGGGTGAGAGATTCTGCAATCTGTTCTTTCTCGTGCAGTTTGGCCGTTTCACTTAATCAGCTGAGACACTTTTCATCAGGAATAATGCACACCCAGAAATTCTTTCGGATCACTCGCATTGGGCAGACTCAGAAGAGGGATGGAAGCAACAGGGATGGCTTGATCCCTCCCTGGTTTTACAATGTGTTTATAAAGACATACAGAAGTGTTTACAATATTTGTTTATAAAGGACATAAACATAGTGTCATTGTACTGTGATAGCATTAACAGACAGCCCCCTGCTAGCTAATGGAGTCTGACTCACAAATGGAAGGAAATCCTGCCAGCCTGCCTCTATAGTGGGGTAGTTTGAGGATGCAGGGTGGCACAGTGATCTGGGGGTGATATAAACCAGGCTGAGTGACCGTCTCTTTCCATGCATCTCCAATCTGACTGCGGTCCGGTCTGAATATTGTCTGTAGCTATTGTCTGTAGAAATCGTCAGCTGGCGGAAAATGAGGTTTTATTTGATTCATTCAAACAGTGGCTTGATCAAGCACCAGAACAACATTGGAGAATCCGGGTTAGACAAATCCAAACCTCTTAACAGAGTACAACGTCTCCTCAGTCTGTTTCTGCAGGATATATATTTAGACCTGCCACAGATCAATTGAAAAATGATTTGTGTTTTTGTATTTGGCCCCTCAGAGTTTGGCTGACTGTGCTTTTCAGAAGGAGAGAGACAGAGAGAGAGAGAGAGAGAGAGAGAGAGACAGACAGAGAGAGAGAGGGAGAGAGAGAGAGACAGAGAGAGAGAGAGACAGACAGACAGACAGACAGACAGATAGAGAGAGAGAGAGGGGAAGGAGAAGACAGAGAGAGAGAGCGAGAGGAGAGGAGAGAGGAGAGAGAGAGATCTCAGTAGGAGAGAGAGAGAGAGAGAGATCTCAGTAGTTACGTGGCTTCGAGGGGGAAGGAGAAAGGCGAGGGAGGGAGAGGGAGAGGGAGAGGGAGAGAGGGAGAGAAAGAGAGAGAGGTCTGGCTTATTATTATTATTGTTATTATAGTAAAAACAGGAATGGATCACACTGCTATGCAATGGGAGTCTCATTTTAGTTTCCCTGAATTCCTGTTACCCGGATCACTGATGAAGCTAGGAGTCTTATCTCAGTAGAGCCCCGTGTAAGAGTGCAGTCTCAGGGCACTGACGCATGCATTACCTCACGCAGGTGGAGGACATGCAGTGGTCGGGCGGCGACCGGGCGACCCCCGACTCCATGTGCAGCTTCCCCTGCAAACCGGGGGAGCGCAAGAAGATGGTGAAGGGGGTGGCGTGCTGCTGGCACTGCGAGCTGTGTGACGGGTACTGCTACCAGGCGGACGAATTCACGTGCGACACCTGCCCCTTCGACATGCGCCCGACCGCGAACCGCACAGCCTGCCGTCCCACGCCCATCGTCAAGCTGGAGTGGCACTCGCCCTGGGCCCTGCTGCCCATGTTCCTGGCCATCCTGGGCCTCCTGGCCACCTCGTTGGTCATCGGCACCTTCGCGAGGTTCAACGACACGCCCATCGTGCGAGCGTCCGGCCGGGAGCTCAGCTACGTGCTGCTCGCCGGCATCTTCCTGATCTACGGCATCACTTTCCTGATGATCGCTGAGCCGGGGGACGTGGTGTGCGCGTTCCGCAGGCTCTTCCTGGGTTTGGGGATGTGCATCAGCTACGCGGCTCTGCTCACCAAGACCAACCGCATCTACAGGATCTTCGAGCAGGGCAAGAAAGCCGTCACCCCGCCCAGGTTTATCAGCCCCGCCTCCCAGCTGGGCATCACTTTCAGCCTGGTCTCCTTGCAGGTGAGAGCTGGGTATAAACATTGTGCATTTATTAATGTGCTTTACCACACCTCTCTGTGCTTTACAATGCTTCCCTATGCTTTACCGGACCTCTCTGTGCTTTACAATGCTTCCCTATGCTTTACCAGACCTCTCTGTGCTTTACAATGCTTCCCTATGCTTTACCACACCTCTCTGTGCTTTACAATGCTTTCCTATGCTTTACCACACCTCTCTGTGCTTTACAATGCTTTCCTATGCTTTACCACACTTCTCTGTGCTTTACAATGCTTCCCTATGCTTTACCAGACCTCTCTGTGCTTTACAATGCTTCCCTATGCTTTACCAGACCTCTCTGTGCTTTACAATGCTTCCCTATGCTTTACCACACCTCTCTGTGCTTTACAATGCTAACCCCTCCCCCCCCCACTCTCTGTGCAGGTTCTGGGGGTGTTCATCTGGTTCTGGGTGATCCCCCCTCACACCACCGTCGATTACGAGGAGCAGCGGCCCTCGAACCCGGAGCTGGCCCGCGGGATCCTGAAGTGCGACATGTCCGGCCTGTCTCTGATCTGCTGCCTGAGCTACAGCATCGCGCTGATGGTCACGTGCACCGTCTACGCGGTGAAGAGCCGCGGGGTCCCACAGACCTTCAACGAGGCCAAGCCCATCGGCTTCACCTTGTACACCACCTGCATCATCTGGCTGGCATTCGTGCCCATCTTCTTTGGGACCGCCCAGTCCACTGAGAAGGTACGCTGGGGGCGACTCGCGCCCGACCGAAAGAATTCATTAAACGGTGCATCTGTCTGTAGAGAAAAACGAAAATCAGTAACTGATCGCTTTTGTTTTCGCCTCGATTCAAATTTGCATCTGTAAATCTGTATAACTTGAGAGAAATCAAGAGAATTAAGTGAACACAAATTATTTAATTTTATTTAATTAAAATGTTTTTTTTTTTTTTTTTTTTTATTTGACAAGAAAAAAATGTTTTTTTTTTTTTTTTTGTGGAAGAAACTAATATCAGGAATTCTGATTCAACATCATTATTGAGCTTTCAGCTCTAGAAAAATTCTATAAAGGGTTTATTCAATTTTTATTTTTTTCCCCTCTCTGTTCATTCTATAGAGGGTGTGTAATTCAAAGTTAACAAAACATTATTAATATAGAGGGTGTGGAATTCAATATGTTAACAAGGAATTACAGTTCATTCTATATAGAGGTGTGTGATTTTGAGGGGGTGTGTGATTCAACATGTTAACAAGGAACATTATTCAGCAGCTTTTATTGGACTCTATGAAGCTGAGGGAGTTCATTCTATATAGAGGGTGTGTGATTCAATATGTTAACAAGGGAACATTATTCAGCAGCTTTCATTGGACTCTATGAAGCTGAGGGAGTTCATTCTATATAGAGGGTGTGGAATTCAATATGTTAACAAGGGAACATTATTCAGCAGCTTTCATTGGACTCTATGAAGCTGAGGGAGTTCATTCTATATAGAGGGGTGGAATTCAATATGTTAACAAGGGAACATTATTCAGCAGCTTTCAAGCAAGGAACATTATTCAGCAGCTTTCATTGGAGTTCATTCTATATAGAGGGTGTGTGATTCAATATGTTAACAAGGGAACATTATTCAGCAGCTTTCAGCTTTCATTCTATATAGAGGGTGTGGACAATATGTTAACAAGGGAACATTATTCAAGCTTTCACTTTGAGTTCATTCAGAGCTCTGAATAATTAACAAAAAGAGTTATTCAGACTCTATGAAGCTGAGGGAGTTCATTCTATATAAAAAATGTTAAAGGGACAGTGTGAGAAGATGATGTTGGAAGATATTCCTGCCTTAGAAATGACTTGAGTTCATTCTATATAGAGGAGTCAAAAATAAATTCAGCAGCTTTTCATTGGCTTTGAAAAATTCTATATTGAATTCAAAAAAAGGAACAATTCAGCAGCTTTCATTGAAAAGCTGAGGGACATTCAGGTGGAATTCAATATGTTAACAAGGGAATACCAGCTTTTTGACTCTAGAAAAGTTCAATATAATATATATATATATATATATATAAAAAGAAGCTCTGAATAAAAAAAATTCAGTAGAAAAAAGGTAGTGTGAGAAGATGATGTTGGAAGATTTTTGCCTTTTTAAGTCAAAAAAGAAATTTCGTTGAAAAATGGTGTTCTTTGTTGTGCTAGTAACATGAAGCAATACAGAAATGTAATAATTAAAGAAGAAAAAGAGGAGAATGAAAGAAATTCAGAAATGGTGTTCTTTGCTGGCTGCAATGAAATGAATGCTTTTCTCCAGTCTTTTATAAAGGCTCCTACTTGAATTTCCACTTAACGCGACGGGGGAAAAGGCTTTTAAGACGTAATGGATTTTTACAGAAAAAAAGCTAAATGGGATTTTACCCTTCAAGGGGTTTTCATTTTATTTAGAGACTTTGTTCTTTCAAATGCATTTGTGTGTTTTATTGTTTTGTGTTTTGGAAATACATGTGCACATTTTTTCAGGGGTCTATTGGCTGAGGTCACGTTGGCTAAACACACACGCACACGCACACGCACACGCACACGCACACGCACACGCACACACACACACACACACAGAGACACACACACACACACAGACACACACACACACACACACACACACAGACACACACACACACACACACACACACACACACAGACACAGACACAGACACACACACACACACACACAGAGACACACACACACACACACACACACTATACAGTGCAAGGTAATTTATTTAATATTCAGTATTTATTCAAAGGCCATTTCATGCAGTATTCCTCTAATGCACACGCACAATGTAAAGTGAAATACAAAGTGAAGTGAAACTAAACAAAGATCTGGTCTGCTTGACTCGGTCTCTTCTAGTCTCAATAACACTGATGAAGGCACTGGAGCCCAAACGCTGGTCTGCTTGACTCGGTCTCTTCTAGTTTCAATCACACTGATGAAGGCACTGGAGCCCAAACGCTGGTCTCTTGACTCGGTCTCTTCTAGTTTCAATAACACTGATGAAGGCACTGGAGCCCAAACGCTGGTCTGCTTGACTCGGTCTCTTCTAGTTTCAATAACACTGATGAAGGCACTGGAGCCCAAACGCTGGTCTGCTTGACTCGGTCTCTTCTAGTTTCAATCACACTGATGAAGGCACTGGAGCTCAAACGCTGGTCTGCTTGACTCGGTCTCTTCTAGTTTCAATAACACTGATGAAGGCACTGGAGCCCAAACGCTGGTCTGCTTGACTCGGTCTCTTCTAGTTTCAATCACACTGATGAAGGCACTGGAGCCCAAACGCTGGTCTGCTTGACTCGGTCTCTTCTAGTCTCAATAACACTGATGAAGGCACTGGAGCCCAAACGCTGGTCTGCTTGACTCGGTCTCTTCTAGTCTCAATAACACTGATGAAGGCACTAGAGCCCAAACACTGGTCTGCTTGACTCGGTCTCTTCTAGTTTCAATCACACTGATGAAGTCCATGGTTTGTGACTCTGTGTCGCTGTTTCAGATGTACATCCAGACCACCACGCTGACCATCTCAATGAGCCTGAGCGCCTCCGTGTCCCTGGGGATGCTACACACGAAGGTCGTGATCCTCTTCCACCCGGAGCAGAACGTGCCCAAGCGCTTCTAGCTTCAAGGTATTTAGGTGGCCACCATGTCCACGAGACTGGCTCAGAAGGCCAGTGAGAAGCAGAGCTGGGAGGCCCAGCCCGAGGAGAGCCGGGACAGGAAGTAAATCGCAAACGCGTGGTCTCTTATTACTGTCGTTTCTCCTGCACTGATGAAGGCACAGAGCTTCCAAGAACTCAGCCCTCCTGCCTTTTCTAGTTCCCCTCAACACGTGATGAGATATCTCTGGAGCCCTCTCTCTCTGGTCTGCTCTCTCTGTCTCTTCTGTCTCAATTTTCTCTGATGAAGCACCTCTCCCAAACGCTGGTCTCTCTCTCTCTCTCTTCTAGCCTCTTTAACTCTGATGAAGGCACTGGAGCCCAAACACTGGTCACTTGACGGCTGAGACTTAAGCCCTTTTCAATCACACTGATGAAGGCACTGGAGCCCAAACGCTGGTCTGCTTTTACGGTCTCTTCTGCTTCAATAACACTGATGAAGGCACCATACCTCTCTGCCCAATGCTTCTGGTCTGCTTGACCAGACCTCTCTTTTACTAGCTTCCTATAACTTTGATGAAGGCATGCTCCTATGAGCCAAACACTGGCTTTCTGCTTCCTATGCTTTACCAGACCTCTCTGTTTCAATGCTGATGAAGTCCATGGTTTGACCTCTCTGTGTCGCAATGCTTCCTATGCTTTATCCAGACCACCACGCTGACCAATGCTCCCCTATGTCCCTTTACCAGACCTCTCTGTGCTTTACAATGCTGATTCCCTATGCTTTTTCCAGACCTCTCTGTGCTTTACAATGCTTCCCTGTCTCTTTACCACACTCTCTGTGCTTTTCCAACCTCTCTCCTTATGCTTTTTTTTCCAGACCTCTCTGTGCTTTACAATGCTTCCAGGATGCTTTTACCAGACCTCTCTGTGCTTTTTACAATGCTTCCTATGCTTTACCAGACCTCTCTGTGCTTTACAATGCTTCCCTATGCTTTACCAGACCTCTCTGTGCTTTTTATCTGCTTCCTGTGCTTTACCAGACCTCTCTGTGCTTTACAATGCTTCCTGTCTTTACCAGACCTCTCTGTCTTTACAATGCTTCCCTATGCTTTTACCACACCTCTCTGTCTTTAATGCTTCCCTATTTTTTACCACCTCTCTGTGCTTTACAATGCTTCCCTCTCTTTACCACACCTCTCTGTTCTTTATAATGCTTCCTATCTTTACCACACTCTCTCTGTGCTTTTTTAATGCTTCCTATGCTTTACCACACCTCCTCTGTGCTTTTACAATGTTTCCTGGCATGCTTTACCAACCTCTCTGTGCTTTTACAATGCTTCCCTAAACGACCTATCTGTGCTTTACAATGCTTCCCTATGCTTTACCAGACCTCTCTGTGCTTTACAATGCTTCCCTATGTTTTACCAGACCTCTCTGTGCTTTTTACAATGCTTCCCTATGCTTTACCAGACCTCTCTGTGCTTTTACAATGCTTCCTGTGCTTTACCAGACCTCTCTGTGCTTTTATAATGCTTCCTATGCTTTTTACCAGACCTCTCTGTGCTTTTACAATGCTTCCCTGTGCTTTTTTACCAGACCTCTCTGTTTTTTACAATGCTTCCCTATTTTTTTACCACACCTCTCTGTGCTTTACAATGCTTCCTATGTTTTTACCAGACCTCTGTGCTTTACAATGCTTCCCTATGCTTTACCACACCTCTCTGTGCTTTTACAATGCTTCCCTATGCTTTACCAGACCTCTCTGTGCTTTTACAATGCTTCCCCTATGCTTTACCAGACCTCTCTGTGCTTTACAATGCTTCCCTATGCTTTACCAGACCTCTCTGTGCTTTACAATGCTTCCCTATGCTTTACCAGACCCTCTGTGCTTTTTACAATGTTTCCCTATGTTTTACCAGACCCTCTGTGCTTTTACAATGCTTCCCTATGCTTTTTACCAGACCTCTCTGTGCTTTTTACAATGCTTCCCTATGCTTTACCAGACCCTCTGTGCTTTTACAATGCTTCCCTATGCTTTACCACACCTCTCTGTGCTTTTACAATGCTTCCTATGTTTTCCACACCTCTGTGCTTTTACAATGCTTCCTATGCTTTACCAGACCTCTCTGTGCTTTTACAATGCTTCCTATTTTTACCAGACCTCTCTGTGCTTTTATAATGCTTGCCTATGCTTTACCAGACCTCTCTGTGCTTTTACAATGCTTCCTATGCTTTACCAGACCCTCTCTGTGTTTTACAATGCTTCCTATGCTTTTACCAGACCTCTCTGTGCTTTTTACAATGCTTCCTATGCTTTTACCACACCTCTCTGTGCTTTACAATGCTTCCCTATGTTTTACCACACCTCTCTGTGCTTTACAATGCTTCCCTATGCTTTACCAGACCCTCTGTGCTTTACAATGCTTGCCTATGCTTTACCAGACCTCTCTGTGCTTTACAATGCTTGCCTATGCTTTACCATACTCTCTCTGTGCTTTACAATGCTTGCCTATGCTTTACCATACTCTCTCTGTGCTTTACAATGCTTCCCTGTGCTTTATTACCCAGTGCTGTGATTTTTTGTTTTCTTTTTTTTGCTGTCTAACTTATGTATCAGTAATGGTTTTAAATCTGTAAAAAGCCACCAAAGAGGCTTAACGGGGTGCCAGGAACAGATGGCAGGAGAGAAAGACAGATGGAGGGGGAGAGAGAGGGCTAGAGAATTCTCTGCATTTTTCAAGGAGATTTCCGTGGAGTTTCACGTAAAAACTTAACAACTTTGTTACGTTCGTCTGACAAGCGGCTGTCAATCACAACGACGGATGGCCTGGCTTACACGTCTCAACCGAAGACACTGAGAGGGAAATCAAAAAAAAAAAATGCAGGAATTAGAATCGTGTTTTACGTAGAGCTGGCGTGTTACATATTTCATTTAAATTATGAATTTGTTTTTTATTATTAATAATGAATAATATCATCATAATTAATAAATAATATAATAATTGTACAGCACTGAAACACTACGTTTTAAAAAAAAAAAAAAACTGTACTGCTGGAACCTCGTCTTCTTTAATATCAGCATCACAAGGGTATCCGTGGATTATACAAAATAACAGACGGGCCTCTTCAGTGAGTCACAGGAAAACAATTCCATCTCGGGGTTCTGTGACAGTTTAGAAACTCCTTCGCTCTCGTAGTTTATGACGTCACAGAAATGTTTTATTGTCACTAATTAGGTGATTAAGTGCGTACGCTTCAGTCACAGTCACTCAAGCGTGTCGTGGTCAAGGATGAACGATGGAGGGATTAGAAAGAAAAACATATCTTCAATGCCCATCATTTATATACCTTATTGTTTTTCAAAAATAAATGTGTTATAATAGTGATAAGTTTCTCTCTCGCTCTCTCTCTCTCCCCCTCTCTCCCTCCCTTTCTCTCTCTCTCTCTCTCTCTCTCTCTCTCTCTCTCTCTCTCTCTCTATATATATGTAGCTACTATAATACGATATTGCATGTAAAGAAAGACTGCACAGTGAATCGGTACAGCCCCTAATCGAGTTGTGCTCCTTTTGAATTCCAGGTGCTCCCAAGATGTCTTATATCAACTACAGCAACCCTGATATCTAGCGACAGCGATGAGAAGGATGGAGAAGAGTTCAGAGACCTCACAGCACCCCGCAGCCCAGCGAAGCGCAGACACAGCACAGAGCGACTCTGTGTCAACTGCATTCCGAAGCACAGTGGGGGAATCTCAAATCGTGCTGATCAAATAAAAAGAACAAACACTGAGGCGAGATACTAGTCAAACAAAGAAGAATTTTTTTTTTTTTTTGTTATAGGAAGAACCTTTTTCTTCTACATCCAACAAAACTCCTTCAGATCCCCCTAGCGTGGGAATATGGGGCGTGGCTGTGGGTTGTGTGCCCACAAACTTCCCATCACATTTTCAAGGTCCCCCTAACTACCCTCTTGCATTGTTATGAGGTTAGAGTTAGAGGGAAAGAAATATTATTATTTTTTAAAATTTAGGTGTTGCCAATGGTTTTGACCCCAATTTGGAATGCCCAATTATTAGTAGTGTGCCGGAGGACAACGCAGATCTGAGCAGACCTGCAGGTGCACTATCGGCCACAGGGGTCGCTGATGCGCGGTGAACCGCGAATTCCCCTGCCGACCTAAGCCCTCCCTACCCGGGCGGTGCGCGACCGATTGTGCGCCTCCCTCTGGGAACCCTCGGTCACGGTCGGCAGTGACATAGCCTGGCTTCGAACCTGCGATCTCCAGGCTAACTAGAAATTCTTCTTTTATGTTTTTATTTTTTATTTATTTTTTTTTGTAATCGCATTTTCAAAGTCTCTAGCATACACACCAGGGGTTATGCTGTGTTCAGTAGTGATTTCTGACCTTACAAACCCTGCAATATACAAACCAGCACCAGGGGGTATATTAAACCTCTGGACAATCTTAATAAAGTCGCCCTAAAAATGTAAACCTCATTTCGTTGTATATTTATTGTACTCTTCAAACCCACTGCCTTCCACACTGCAGCCCAGCACCCTAACCACTGAGCTACTCAAACCCACTGCCTTCCACACTGCAGCCCAGCGCTTTCTTTATCTAACCACTGAGCTCCTCAACCCCACTGCCTTCCACACTGCAGCCCAGCGCTTTCTTTATCTAACCACTGAGCTCCTCAAACCCGCTGCCTTCCACACTGCAGCCCAGCGCTTTCTTTATCTAACCACTGAGCTCCTCAAACCCGCTGCCTTCCACACTGCAGCCCAGCGCTTTCTTTATCTAACCACTGAGCTCCTCAAACCCACTGCCTTCCACACTGCAGCCCAGCTTTCTTTATCTAACCACTGAGCTCCTCAAACCCACTGCCTTCCACACTGCAGCCCAGCGCTTTTTTTATCTAACCACTGAGCTCCTCAAACCCACTGCCTTCCACACTGCAGCCCAGCGCTTTCTTTATCTAACCACTGAGCTCCTCAAACCCACTGCCTTCCACACTGCAGCCCAGCGCTTTCTTTATCTAACCACTGAGGAACCACAGGGATTACTAGGGAAGCAATGCTACACTCAGAGCACCGCCATCCACTACAGCCAGTTGTTAAGGGATAGTATTATGGGGTGACTTGGCACTCTGGACAGACCACATACATTTGCAGACTAGGGGTGTAACGATGTCGCGACTGATGTCATAATAGGATCGCGATATGTCATGATAGGACGTGTATCGCGATGCATGCGACGGTCCAGGTGGGCATGCTGCGTAATAAGGTCACACGATCATTCAATGATGCGACCGCTTTGTTGAGCTAGGGAAGAGTATGGATTCGTACCAACTAGTATAAAACACTTCATAATGGCTGAACCGCTCCGATGCTGCCCTCTGCTGTTCATTATGATGAGATTTTTGATTTTTGATGAATTCTGAAGCTGTAAACTTTTTCAAGGCTCGATTATTACGTTTTTTTTTTACTACTCCGAATACAATGGCATGTAATAAAGTTTGTTAAATCGTGTGTGTGTTTTTTTCATTTTTTATATCTCAAATAGCAAGCCAATTTTTTTTTTTTGAATCCTGTTTTTCAAGGGTTACACATCTACAGCGCACGCTACGGGATGCACGTATTTTATTTAAATGTTGCACATTAAAAAAATATATAAGTTTAATAGTAATATATTTCTTCAAATGCTTCAACTTCCTCCAACGGCTGTCGAATTCAACCGAGTTTCCTGGCAGCACGAATAGCCAATGAGATAACACGCCTGTGGTGAGGAAGGTTTTTAATTGGTTGTTTAAACACCCAATGAGATTTTACCACATGCGAGACAAAGCAAAAAAAACACGTCTTTTTTTACACTTTTTTTACGAGAACAAACTCGTGTCACACAATCTAACTTTAAACAAGACGGCATTTGCCACACTCAATATGTCCGCCGCTGTTCCCACCCCTCCGCTATCGCCACACCCAACAGGAAGCAGTCACCGGCGACAGCTTCCTGCTCGCTCGCAGTTCCGCAGTTCAGTGCTTTCCAGCGATAATGGCGGAGGCGGCGGCTCCTGACAGTACAGCGACCGAAGTACCGGGGCTTGAGACCCAGCGACGGGAGATCGAAGGGCTTGTGCGGGATCAGGAGCTCCGAGCCGGGCACAGCTGGTAAGACAGACCCCATCCACTTCCGTGACTCCAGATTTTGGGGTCCCCGGATAGATTATACTGGCTGTTTCCCGGAATGACCGGACTCTGTAAATAAATACACATCGAGAGTCGTTGTTTGTATCCCTACGGAGCACTGTTTTTGTGTGTGTGTGTGTTGAAAGGAATTTAAAAATAAAATAAAACGCTTTACAAACCAACGACAGGTATGATTCAAAATGTTTCAGCGTCAGGTGTAGCTCGCTGTGTCTCTCACATCGAGTTTGGCGTCTCCCCGTTAGCGTACTAGCAGGTTAAAAACATGAAATCCCTTTTTTAAAAAAAAATCACAGCATCAATATTTACAAACATATATTACGCTGCTTTTATTTTAAATTTGAAGATATGATGGGAAAAAAAAATTCTGTTTTCATTTTCGACTTGTACCAACCCACAATCCACGAAGTCTTGTTACAACAAGGAAGTAAGCGACGTGAAACTGTTTAGTAATTCTGTGTAACTATTGGTCTTCTGTATAAGCAGTTTGTACGTCTCCCGGACCAGAATACGAGTTACTACGATTTAATCAAACCACAGCCAGTGGTGTGCCATTTTTTTTTGAAAAAAAGCGACAAAATGCTAGAAAATTAATTTTAAAAACACAATTGTTTACGATTCATACTACGTCTGATTTAACGCACCAGGCCAATAACGATACCTTTTATTATGAAGGATTACATTCCAGTATCTTAAGTTTCGGTTTTGATTCTTGTATATAGCAGGATTTTAAAACGCAGCATTACCGGAGAGCGTTACTGAAAAGGGAGGGTGGAGTCAGTCAGAGCTGGATTTTTTTACATCGACCACTTTTAGCGGTATTGTCAGGACCAGAAAAGTGGTTGAAGCAACCGGAGGGATGTTTCACCCTTTCCAGGTTTTACTAGGAGCTTGATTAGCCCCTGGTGGCTTCTGATTCCTCTCTCTCTGTCTGTCTGTCTGTCTGTCTGTCTGTCTCTGTCTCTCTCTGTCTGTCTGTCTCTCTCCTCTCTGTCTCTGTCTCTCTCTCCTCTCTGTCTGTCTGTCTCTCTCTGTCTCTCTCTCTCTCTCTCTCTCTCTCTCTCTCTCTTCAGTTTCACTTTCCCCCTCCATCAGTATCACTTTCATTGACAGAGTCTCTGCTTTCCTCCCTCGCAGGTACCTTTTGGAGAAGCGCTGGTTCACACAATGGAAGGAATACGTGGCTGCTGGAGACCAGAATTCCTCCTCTTTCCCCGGGCAGATTGACAACACAGAGCTTTTCCAGGGTGAGTAAACAGCGTCCTTCGTACTGTGGGTTTCAACTAGAAGTCTTTCTCAGCGTCTTCAATAGAAACACTAAAAGAAACTTCATAAATTCAACGGCAAACGTTTCCACTAGAAGTCTTTCTCAGCGTCTTCAATAGAAACACTAAAAGAAACTTCATAAATTCAATGGCAAGCGTTTCCACTAGAAGTCTTTCTCAGCGTCTTCAATAGAAACACTGAAAGAAACTTCATAAATTCAACGGCAAACGTTTCCACTAGAAGTCTTTCTCAGCGTCTTCAATAGAAACACTAAAAGAAACTTCATAAATTCAACGGCAAACGTTTCCACTAGAAGTCTTTTTCTTTTAAAGACACTGAGAGAGACTTCCAGGTTGGCTGTATAAAGTTTCTAAATATAAAGATATTAAACGGCAGTAATTCGCACCTGCCTGTGGTTTTTTGTCTGGCGCGGACAAACTAGTTGACAAATAAATTCAAAACAGAAAAGCGATCTTGTCGTGCTGACCGTCCTGTGTCTATCCCCTCAGATCTGGAGTCGTACCGGCTGAAGGACCAGCTGGTAGAGGGCGAGGACTTTATCCTGGTGCCCGCGGAGGCCTGGCACAAACTACAGGCCTGGTACGGCACTGTGTCCGAACAGCCAGCCTTGGAGCGCAAGGTAAGACCCCCTCTCTCCTCCCCTCCCTCCTCTCTCCTCCCCTCCCTCCTCTCTCCTCCCCTTTCTCTAACCGGACCAGCAGGTGCTGGATCTGAAACTGTGGCTTTCTGTTTTCAGGTCGTTGAGTTGCCCAACACTCTGAAGGTTGAGATCTATCCTGTGGAGATTTTCCTGTGTTTGCACAGCAACGTGGAGAACACAGTTACTGCCCAGATCAGCCGCGTCGACACTATAGGTAATAGAGGCACTGGTTTGAACCTGATGTCCTGACTGATGGTTAAACTTACCCTCCTTGGGAATGCTTGTAAGCACTCAGAAAGGACATTGCGAGGTCACTATTGTATAAATGACTGTATAACTGAATGTTAAATAGATCAGGCTATGTAAACACTTGCACTGTCAGCAATAAGCAGGGATGGGAATAAGACTCCCGTTGCATTGCAGTGCGATCCAGTCCGGGTTTTACTGCGAGTTTAATAAGACACACCTGAGCTTGTTACACGTTAGCTGTTCAAACTGCTATGCAATAGGAGTCTTTATTTCCATTCCTGGAACAATGTGGGGGCGAAAATACATGAGCAACAAACCAAAACAGAAGCAGTGGGGTGTTCTAATATTTTTTTTTCCCAACTACTGTATAAATAGAGCTTTGGCCAAAGGTTTTGCCTGGCCTACTACAAAAGTCTACCGGAAGCCATGGCAGTTGAAAACCTTGGAATTTACTCTTTTTTGATCTCCTCTCTCTCTCTCTCTCTCTCTGTCTCACTTTCTCTCTCTCTGTCTCACTCTCTCTCTCTCTCTCTGTCTCGCTCGCTCGCGCTCTCTCTCTGTCTCGCGCTCTCTCTCTCTCTCTCCTCTTCCTGTTCAGATGCGATTCAGAAGGAGATGAGACGTCTCTTCGAGGTCCCCCCCAGCGCAGAGACGCGTTTGTGGATGAAGAGCTCAGATACGAGCTGCGAGAGGCTGAGGAACACCCACCTGAGCGCCCTGGAGGCCTGCCTGGGACCAGGCATGGTGAGGCACGCAGACGCTGTGTGTGTGTGACATTAGTATGTTGTCACACCCCTGTTTGATAACAGGGCAGCAGTGTGGAGTAGTGGTTAGGGCTCTGGACTCTTGACCGGAGGGTCGTGGGTTCAATCCCAGGTGGGGGACACTGCTGCTGTACCCTTGAGCAAGGTACTTTACCTAGATTGCTCCAGTAAAAACCCAACTGTATAAATGGGTAATTGAATGTAAAAATAATGTGATATCTTGTAACAATTGTAAGTCGCCCTGGATAAGGGCGTCTGCTAAGAAATAAATAATAACCAGTCTTTTAAAATCAATTTCCATGCCCCCTTTTTTTACTGTATTATATGTGATGCATTTCTGTAAAGTTTGCTGTAATATTTTATTGAAGTGGTTTTATGTTTCTTGTGGAATGTGCGTTGGGGGAGGTGTGTCTGACACGCGTGTTGTTTTTCCTCTCAGACGTTGATCATAGAAACCAGGAACACGGACGGCACGTGGCCGAGCTCCCGACCACAGATCACGTGAGTGCCCCCTCCTGCCAGCGCCCCCAAGTGCTGTACTAGTGACCAGCCTGGACTGCTGTCGGGATTGAAGCAAGACTCCCGTTGCAGAGCGGTCTGATCCATTCCTGATTTTAATCAGATGCACCAGAGATTGTTACCTAGACCCACTGTGGTTGATCAAGCTGGTTGTAAAACCTGGAATGGAATGGAAACTGCTGTGCAATAGGAGTCTGATTTCCATCCCTGCTGCTGTACCCAGTATGGTCCGGCCATTTTTTTTTTTCAGTTCAGTAAATAATGACGATTAAACAGATTATCAATCACGGCAAATTATTTATTGTTCCAAAGCTCTCTCCCTGCTCCCCAGAGTCTCTCCTTGTTAAGTCTCGCCTTGTCGTTTGCTCTTGTGTCAGCAGGAACTCTCTGGATGAGCAGGACTTGTACCAAGGGCAGCCTGGGGTGTGTGGGCTCACCAACCTGGGAAACACCTGCTTTATGAACTCAGCACTGCAGGTAAACGCATCTGGGAAACTCCAAAGCGGTGTGTGATTCAATATGTTAACAAGGGGACATTATTCAGCAGCTTTCATTGGACTCTATGAAGCTGAGGGAGTTCATTCTATATAGAGGGTGTGTGATTCAGTATGTTAACAAGGGGACATTATTCAGCAGCTTTCATTGGACTCTATGAAGCTGAGTGAGTTCATTCTATATAGAGGGTGTGTGATTCAATATGTTAACAAGGGGACATTATTCAGCAGCTTTCATTGGACTCTATGAAGCTGAGGGAGTTCATTCTACATAGAGGGGGTGTGATTCAATATGTTAACAAGGGAATATTATTCAGCAGCTTTTACTGGACTCTATGAAGCACGATGAGTTTGTTCTATAGGCTGATGCAAAATATCATTGTAATTGTAATCATTATTAATTAGTAATTTAGCAGACTTTATATGCAAAGCGACTTACACAGACTAGGGGGGTGAACTCTGCATCATCATCAACTGCTGCTGCAGAGTCACTTCCAATAGGAGCTCGTTTGTTTTACGTCTCATGCGAAGGACGGAGCACAAGGAGGTGAAGTGACTCGCTCAGGGTCACACACAGGGAGTCGGTGGCTGGGATTGAACTGGGAAGCTCCTGGTAACAAGCCAGTGGACCACCAAGCCTCCTGATCATAACTGACCCCAGAACACAGCCTTGGTAGCATCATTTGACCCCAGTGCTGCTTTGTCTGTCTCTGTCTGTCAGTCGCTAATGCTCGTTTGTCTCGCGCAGTGTCTCAGTAACACGCCCCCCCTGACGGAGTACTTCCTGTGCAGCTCGTACCTGGAGGAGCTGAACTTCACAAACCCGCTGGGAATGAAGGGAGAGATCGCCGAGGCGTACGCTGACCTCATCAAGCAGATGTGGTCTGGGAGGCACTGCTCTGTGGCTCCCCGCATCTTCAAGGTACAGCCAGGGGGGGCCCCTGTTAGAAATCCCTTTTAATACTCGCTTAGGAATAAAACTAAACTGTATGTTTAAAACGCTTCACACCAGGAGTAATGCCACAGAGTGGTGGGTGTAGTAAATGCCTTTGTTCGTTTTAACCCGTTTCTGTGTCTCTCTTCTCCTCTCCTCCCCAGACAAAGGTGGGTCACTTTGCCTCCCAGTTCCTGGGCTACCAGCAGCACGACTCCCAGGAGCTGCTGTCCTTCCTATTGGACGGGCTCCACGAGGACCTGAACCGGGTCAAAAACAAGGAATATATCGAACTGAGAGATGCAGAGGAGCGTCCTGACCAGGTACAGAACACGCCCCGGCGACTCGAGCAGAATCGACAGTCGGGGATCATTTATCTGTAGGGCTGTGTTTGCCGCGGTGGTTAGCGCTCCTGCCTCACAGCTCCAGGATCCTGGGTTTGATTCCAGGCCTGTGTGGCGTTTGCATGTTCTCCCTGTGTTCGCGTGGGTAACTTCGGTTTCCTCCCACAGTCCAAAGACATGCTAGCTAGGAGGATTGGCCTCTCTAAATTGCCCCTTAGTTGCCCTTGCGATGGACTGGGGTCACGTCCAGGGTGTAGTCCTGCCTTGCTCCCTGCGTCTGTCTGGTTAGGCTGCGGCTCATCGCCACCCTCTATAGGATTAAGCGGTTACAGATGATGGATGGATTTGTTTCATGGTTTCTGTGAAATGTAACTAGAGAATTATACAACCTTTTTTTTTTTTCAGACTTTTAATAAATGCTTAATCTTAAAATCTTTTTTTTTTTTTTTACTGTAATATTTTTTTAAATAGAGCCCTGGCACTCTTATC
>CM072715.1:4101318-4131318 GCA_036884735.1 Huso huso | reverse complement strand
CCGCTCCCCTGCAGGTATGAGTTGAGCAGTGGTTCTCTGGATGAGGATGGGGAGGAGGTGGTGCTGGCTCTCTACCTGCGGGAGAGATCTCACTATCGCGATTACAGCACGGGCAGCGGCAGCTACAGCACCTCCCTGTTCGGTCACCCCCTCCTGATCTCCGTGGCGCGCGGGCAGTGCGGCAGAGAGCAGCTGTACCAGGCTTTCCTGCAGCGCCTAGCGTGAGTCTCGCCGCACACTCTCCTAACCAGAGATCACACGGTGTTTGCACAGCCAAAGAAACATCTCTGAAGAAACGCATTAAAATGTCGCGGAAACTCTGTCAGTCCTGCGGTCAGATAGAACTGCAATTACAGCAGCATTGTTTAATGATGTTACAATTATATTTTGTTCAAGTACAGTTCAAGTGGTTCCAGTTATAGTTAGTTACACTGAACAGCTTTATTATTATTATTATTATTATTATTATTATTATTATTTATTTCTTAGCAGACCCCCTTATCCAGGGTCGACTTACAATTGTTACAAGATATCGCATTATTTTTTACATACAATTACCCATTTATACAGTTGGGTTTTTTTACTGGAGCAATCTAGGTAAAGTACCTTGCTCAAGGGTACAGCAGCAGTGTCCCCCCACCTGGGATTGAACCCACGACCCTCCGGTCAAGAGTGCAGAGCCCTAACCACTACTCCACACTGCCTACATAAACAGCTACACGCATTTAACTGTTTCTTCTAAACAAATGGGGCCACAGTGTGTACAGGTAACAAGCTCAGGCCTGTCTGATTAAACTCCTAGTGAAACCAGGAATGGATCAAACTGCTGTGCAGTGGGATTCCTATCCCTGATTCAGACATCATTGGACTGACAAACTGCAGCACTAAGTGTGTACATGTCTCCAGCATTTGTGCGCTCGGAAAAGACTTGCCTTAAAATCTGCATGTAAGGGTGCTGTTTGGTTTTTTTCCCCAGCTGTAAGATCATTGTGCTTGAAATTTAAAATCTGCGTTCTCGTTTCAGCCGCTACGTCCGCCCCCCTGACCCGTCTGAGGAAGAGGAGGAGGTGGACGAGGAGGACAGGCAGGAGGAAGATCTGTACAATATGCAAACCAATGGCTTCAGCGAAGGTACGGCACAGTATATCCCAACACGATCTGTACAGCACAACAGCTTCAGCATCTACAAAAGGACCAGCCCACCTTAATATGGGGGGAGAGAACACTTTTTTATTTTACCAAGAAAAAAAACAGTTCATCTAACTTCATGCCACTGTAAATGCCTGTGTTTTTTTTTCCTCCAATCAGACGACGACGAGGAAACGGAGGAGGCGGAGCAACCCGGCCCCTCCAATCGCGAGCGAGGGGAGGGCTCGGAGTCGGAGGAGAACCAATCGGATAAACCAGCCGAACAGGGGGACCCGGAGCTGCAGTCGGCGCCGTCCAATAGCGAGGCAGAGCAGGGGAGCAGCGGCGAGGAGAGCCCGTCCCAGGGGGCTGGCGGGGACGCAGACAGCCAGCAGCCAATGAAGAGCCCCCGTTCGGAAGAGGACGGCCCGCCCACCGACGGCACCCCTCCAATCGAGAGCCAGGCCAAGAGGAAGCGGCGACCCAGGAAGAGGAAGAAGCCGTTGTTCACGATCCAGGCCGTCAACGCCAACGCGACCACGGAGAGGGGGCTGGGGGAGGAAGGGAGCGGCTTTTCCTTCAACTGTGAGCATTGCATTCCGTCATTTTGTTTTTAAGTCAAGCAGACCAGCGCTGAGTGTTTCTCCCCTCCCCTCCCCTTCCCCTCTCCCCTGTGTTGGAGATTTACTTTGCAATGTCCCACCAGGTTTTAGGATGTCAAGTTTGAGACACTCCAGGATAGAGAGAAGGATGCCTCGCATGTGACCTATGCTGTGTTCTCTCCTCAGCTCAACCTTACGTTGCTATTGACTGGGATCCAGAGATGAAGAAAAAATACTACAACGAGGCTGAAGCAGAGGTAGGTTCAGAAACCTCGAAGGAAACGGATACAGTGTCTGTGAAGGCGTGTACGCGGCGATCTGATTCAAACATTCAAAATCCTAAACGGTATAGACAGTGTCGACCCAGGGGACTTTTTTGACCTGAAAAAAGAAACAAGGACCAGGGGTCACAAATGGAGATTAGATAAAGGGGCATTCAGAACAGAAAATAGGAGGCACTTTTTTACACAGAGAATTGTGAGGGTCTGGAACCAACTCCCCAGTAATGTTGTTGAAGCTGACACCCTGGGATCCTTCAAGAAGCTGCTTGATGAGATTCTGGGATCAATAAGCTACTAACAACCAAACAAGCAAGATGGGCTGAATGGCCTCCTCTCGTTTGTAAACTTTCTTATGTATCAAGCCCTTTTCTAAATAATAATAATAGATAGATAGATAGATAGAGCTGCGGGTGCTGATTCTGTGTTGTTTTTGCAGAAGTTCATCAAGCACAAGAGCATGGAGTTTGCTCTGAAGCAGATGACGGTGAAGCTGCAGCAATGCATCGAGCTCTTCACCACCGTCGAGACACTGGAGGAGGAGAATCCCTGGTGAGAGCCGTGCCCCGACTGACACGGGGAAGCCAGCCTCGCAGCCTCAATGAAGTCTGTGATTAATACTGAAATGATCAGGGGCCAGGAGTTTGAGCAGGGTTACAAACTCACACTAGCCCTGCTGCTGCTGCTGCTGCACCCAGTCCTGGGGTTCAGAGCTCCCCTCAATGAAGTCTAGTATTATTGGTATTAATATTGAAATGATCAGGAGCCAGGAGTTTGAGCAGGGTTACAAACTCACACTAGCCCTGCTGCTGCTGCACCCAGTCCTGGGGTTTGGAACTCGCTTGATCAGCACTGTTCAGTGTTGAATAGCTGTGGGATTTAACTGGTCTTTGTTTGCAGGTACTGCCCGACCTGTAAAAAACACCAGCTTGCCACGAAGAAGCTGGATCTGTGGTCTCTGCCGGAGGTGCTGATCATCCACTTGAAGAGATTCTCCTACACAAAGTACTCCCGCGAGAAACTGGACACCATCGTGGAGTTCCCCATCAGGTACGTGCAGGGATGGAAACAAGACTCCTATTGCGCAGCAGTGTCACCCATTCCAGGTTTTACTACCAGCTTGATCAGCCTCCAGTGTGTCTAGCTAACAAGCTCAGGTGTCTTATTAAACCAGGAATGAATCAAACTGATTCAGAGCCTAATCTAAGAAGATCTCTATTTTAAGCTGTTGTTCTAGGGTTAAACATTATTTTCCATGCATTGTAGCGGCTATGTAAACTCTCCACGCACGTTCTTGGAGTGGTGTCGCTCATGAGAACGGCTGTAAACGTCAACTTGACCCTTTTTGGGGGACTCAATAAACCAATAAACCAAAAATCATTGGCTTTCAAGTGCCTTCGTTTTCTGAAATCCAAATTTTGATTTGTTTCGTATTTATTTGGTTTCATTTTTATACAAAAAAAATCTCTCCCACGTCAGTTTGGTTAATTGTAATAATAAATCTCTCCCCCACCCCCAGGGATCTGGACTTTTCGGGGTACCTCCTTCCGAAGAGGGGGAAGGAAGGGGAGCCCCCCAGCCGCTATGACCTCATCGCTGTGTCCAACCATTATGGGGGGCTTCGGGACGGACACTGTGAGTCGTGGACACTTATAATAACACTACTAGAATCCAAAATGAACTAGGATGCTATGTATAATAATAACACTACTAGAATCCAATCTGAACTAGGATGCTGTGTATAATAATAACACTACTAGAATACAATATGAACTAGGATGCTCTGTATAATAATAACACTACTAGAATCCAATATGAACTAGGATGCTCTGTATAATAATAACAATATGAACTAGGACTAGAATACAATATGAACTAGGATGCTCTGTATAATAATAACACTACTAGAATACAATATGAACTAGGATGCTCTGTATAATAATAACACTACTAGAATCCAATCTGAACTAGGATGCTCTGTATAATAATAACACTACTAGAATCCAATATGAACTAGGATGCTCTGTATAATAATAACACTACTAGAATCCAATATGAACTAGGATGCTCTGTATAATAATAACACTACTAGAATCCAATATGAGCGCATCAGCTGAGGATCCAGTAACGTGGTGCTGAGCTCAGGGGAGTCCAGAGCAGAGCAGGAAGGGGCGGAGCGAGAGATCTACAAGCGCGGTGTAGACGGGGGGTCTTGAGGAGCGTCGTTGCTCACCCAAAAATGCAGTTTAGATTAGGACCATTTCAACTCGAGCGTTGCCAGTTACTTCTCCCTAGACGGGTCTGAGATGCTAATGAAATGTTGACGTTCGGCAGATACCAGTTTTGCCAGGAACAAGGACAACGGTCAATGGTATTACTTCGACGACAGCAAGGTCAGCTATGCAACTGAGGATCAGATCATGGTGAGTGTGCCTGGGGGGTGAGTGGGGGGTGACCGTTTTTCTTTTTACTAGAAGTCTGATGCTGTCATTTAACGTGGTATATCGTAATAGAGGTCTGTATCTTTTGTGTTACGAAACAAGACCAAAAGCACGGTGTAGTTCATCAGGTGGTTCTTGAATGAAGAATAAATGTGTTTTTAACCAACTAGTCCATCGTTTTAAATAATTTCTTATGGGACCATCGCATGTATCACAGTGCTTCTCGCATCGTGATATTAGCCCATCGTAAACGGCTATTTGTGTTTTCTGTTTATCCATTTTTTGTTTGATTTTAAACGTTGACGCTGCTGCTGGGAGCTCTGATTTTCAAAGCCTGGCGAAGCCGCTATGGTGACGTCTCGCTGTGTGCTCCAAATATTTGTCTAACCCTTCGTTATCCTTATAGTCCCGCCATTTGATGCTGATGAGGAATTAGCATGACTTAGAGAATTCCAAGCTTGGGGAAGCTGGGTGCAGGACTAGCTGTTATCTCCAGCCCTGATTTTATAACTCTCCCCTCCCTCACTGTCTCTGTCTCCAGACCAGCGCTGCCTATGTTCTGTTCTACCAGCGCCAGGACAAAATCCGCCAGCCCGCCCTTCCCAAACCCCCCACCAGCTCCGCGAACCCTGGAGAACCTGCCGACGAGGTCTCTTCCTGTGCCAAGGAAGAGTCAGACAGGGGCGCTTCCAGTCCCAGCATGGAGACGGACTGACCTGCGGCTGACCCCAGGTCTCCTTCTCAGGACTTGAATCTACTACGGTCCTCTCCCCCCTTAAGGGGAAGAGGCTCATTCTCAGGATGGCGCGAGCAGTGGTTTGGAGAGGAGAGAGACGGGTTGTGAAACGGGAGCCATCTTGGCTCTGAATCACGAGTTAAGTGTGGAGATGCTGGAGCCAAAATGGCAGGTGCAAGGTTTCAGCTTCATAACCACCTCCTGCTTGTTAAACCAAGTGATGCTGGGGGCTTTTTAACCACTTATTAGTTATCAAATGTTCGGTAGAGCAGCACAAACCAATTGTACAATTATTTGCATGAAGCTGGGGTTACCATATGGCTCTAGATTATCACTTTGAGACAGACCGGGATTTCAAAATTCCCCCTAAACTGAGAGTAATTCACCTATAAATGAGCGCCACCTTTGCTGAGATTAATCCTGCTGTGGTGGAATGGCTTGGGTGCAGCAAACAAGTCACACTGATCAGCTGCTTCTGATCAGATCTTAATGAACGAATAGCTAATCTATCGATAGAGCAACGATGATGATGATGCGATTGTATTTGCAGAATAATATGGGCGATTTGAATTTTAACAGGAAAAAACAGCGTCTGGCTGCAATTCATTCTTAGTATAATACAATTATTTGACGCGCATGCAGGTATTTAAGCACCATTATTAATTGTAGCTAAGGATTCATTCATTTATTTCAATTTAGGGGCAAGTTTGAAATCCCGTTCTGTCTCACAGCGTCCGGTTAATCTGGAGCCACATGGTAATGAAGCTGCCCATTGGTGTTTGGTGTGGATCGCTGTTCTCCACAGTCTAAGGAAAGCAGCGATCCTCACAAACCCGAGCGGCTGTTTCTTTACTTTTTCAAAAACTCCGCCCGATCGACACCAGCAACCCTCTCCTGATTATCGGCCCCTGATTTCTGTGCTGAATAAACGAATAACGGGTTTGTGCAGCGCTAGCGTTTTTTCGCTTTAGTTTTTGTTTTGTAATAAACCTGTTGCTTATTAGTGTTTCCTTGCGAGGTCTGTTTTTACCATTTTGCAGTTTTGTTTTTAAAATAAAAACCGGATGGATATTTTGATGTATAGGAAAATTGTTTGAAGATTCTGCAAGGGAACCCTAACAGAAACATATATCAACCCAAACGCTTGTCATTTTATTTCCAAACAAAACTACAATTGATAAACCAGACCGGACAACGAACTAACATGAAGCTCTCGTGCATGCACTATGTCCCTCTCTCGTAATTCATGAGTCCTCTTTCTTGTTTTGCACTGCCCTTAAACCACAAAGGGCTCAAATGGGCAGGTTTGGAAAAAAACGCACACAGCAGAAGGACCCGTTTTAAAGAAAGTTCTCAGTTTGCGTGCCCTACTTTCGCTTCTTAGATCGAGGTCAAAGCCTGTTGGAGGAAATCAGAACCCCTTTTTAATCTGGGATGAAAACCACCTCCGTTAAAATGCGGACTGATGTTTCAGAGAACTTGCTTTCGAAAACGCATGTGTGAGATCTGTGCTGCCTGGCCGTTTTACTTAAGAGCTGGCTAGAGAGGAGCAAATTCTGTTGAGGGTGTGTTTCGATATCTCTGCAGAGATCAAAATGACAGGCACCCAGCATTGAACTTCAGAAACCGATCTCAGTACAGCTGAGAGTGTTTGAGATCGTTGATCCAGTTCTGTGAGGTTCTGAAGGCTGATTCCCTCGAGGCACCTTCCTGCGCCTTGTAGAGTCAAGTCAAGGCTGTGATCGGGGCAAACGGACCCCCCCCCATATTCGGTACAGCTGGTTCTTATAAAGTGGTCAGGTATCGTACAAAGCAGGGGTGTTCAAAGTTGGCTCAACCATGTTCTAAATTGGTTAACCAATCAAACCTTCATCCAGAATGGCATGTTCCTCTGGTGTAAAGTGAACAGCCAATCAGCAGTCTTGCTTCCTCTTCCCTACAGAGTTATCTTGAATCAGAAAAATATGATCTAATTCTCAGCGGACTAAAAAAACGTTTTATGCAAAGACGGTTTTTTTTTTGTTCTTTTTTTGTTTTTTATTTTTTTTTATATGGAGTTGATCAAACCGATTGAAACTGGAACTTGAACCCGTGATCGTAGAAGCTCTACAAAATGCTGGCAATGGTTCCGACCGCTGTGTCGTTTTATTAACTGTCAATTTACGCTGCGTCTAGGGGAGAGAGGGCTGAGAATCTGGATTTTTTTTTTTTACTAACCTTTGAATCCAATATAGAGACTTACTCCGAAATGTATTTCCTGTACGGACCTCTCAGTAAATGAATGGGCTGGACAGAATATGAGAAACACCTGCAATATACAGCACACACTTTTGTGCCAATGGGTTTACCCTTTTTCGGAGCCCCTTTTCACGTGTGGTTCGTTTCAGGGGGTGTCCTGAATTGGCCGTTCCACTGCTGGTTTTTGTTCCAACCTTGTTCTAAAGCGTTTAATTCAGAGGTCTCCGATCCTGGACCTGGAGTTTCGGTCTCCCGCCTGGTTTTTGTTCCAACTGTACCCTAAAGTCATTAATTGGACCAAATTAAATGCTTATTAGAAGCTTAATTTGTCCAATTAATTAAATTTAAGGTACAGCTGGAACAAAAACCAGGAAGGAGACCGACCCTCCAGGGTCCGGATTGGAGCCCTGGTGTAACTGAACCAATGAATCCTCCAGCCAGACCCTGCTACCTGTGAAACCTGGAGTGGCATAGCTCCCCAGGATTGGGATTGTCTGGACACCCCTGCAATCCAGCGACACTGGAGAGCAAAGTGTGCTGCAGATTTGCACCCTTGATACCGTGCAATTAGAGACCGGCGATTTAACACCGAGGAATGGGCAAGTACCCCTTCAGATCAATCGAAAACCCTCGCTCTTAGACGATAGCCTCCCCACTGTGGTCCTACACCTTCCCACCTCGAATGATTAAAAGCACAGCCCTTCCTGTTAATTCGGTTTTCTTTTTCAACTGGGATCAAGTGATTTTTTTTGGTTAAGACATTTTATAACGCAAGTCAAAGTCTGCCTTATTCTCCACCAGCAGCTGACGCTACACACTTGTTAAAACAAAGTGTGTACTGCAGCATAGAGAGCAGTTCTTAACCCTGTAAGGTACAAGGGACATTAGTAACAAAAAATGATGCTTTTTGCAATGAGGTGCACGAAACAGGGTTTAAAATTTACAGGTTGATCATCCTAAAGGCCAGTTTGCGCCTCATGATGCTTGAGTCGCGCCCAAATGTATTTTAAAGAAGAAATTTCTTGTGTACCTTAAGGGGTTGACCAACGCAATGTTGGTATTTAAAAAAAAAAAAAAAAACGTTTGATCCGAAATACGAGCAAGGAAGGCAGCGTTTTTTTTAACTCAGTTTTTGGGGGTTAAAGTGGTGTTGCGCCATCTACTGTTGGGTGAAGGGGGTGCCGCTCAAGCCCAGAGATGGGGGAGAATTAAATTAAAAAAAAAAAAAAAAATGTTTTTTTTTTTAATGGAAATATGTAAATAAATCTTATTAAATGAAAATAATAATAATAACAAAGTTTCAAACGCGACTTATTTTTGAAAACCAGCCTAGGGCGTCTCTTTGTCTTCAGCTTTTGCCTGTCAAAACAAAAAATAAAATTCTTGACGATATATATGTATATATATATATATATATATATATATATATATATATATATATATATACTTTCTGTTGAAATAATAAAGTTAAAGAGGATAAAGGGATTCGCTATGTGTGTAAGCCTTTCTATGCGCGAAGGGAGTGGCACATATTCTTAAAAAAACAGAGCTTAAAGATATATATAAATATTATTATATATTGTATTTTCGTAAAAACAAGAAATAATTTGCCAATTTTCACAATGTTGTTTAAATATAGAGGGAGTGTTATTTTTCTTACATGCTGTTTAAGTCAAGTTCTGTAAATACAAATAATTAAACAATTATTTTAAAGTGGTTTGTGTTGTCGTCTTATTTAGAGTCTGATGGTGTTTGCAATCAGGCCGAGTGGCTAAGTAGCTCCAATATTGACTAATAAATTCAATTTCTCTAAATCTGTCCAATAACATGCTCAATATTGTCAAATCAATAAGTGTTTCCAGACATGTGCAAATGTGTGAGAAAACCCTGTTGCTTCTGTGGTTTTGATTTGACTAATTTAAAATGGTAAGAGAAAAGAAACACACAGGAAACAATTTATTTCTTAGCAGACGCCCTTATCCAGGGCGACTTACAATTGTTACAAGATATCACATTATTTTTACATACAATTCCCCATTTATACAGTTGGGTTTTTACTGGAGCAATCTAGGTAAAGTACCTTGCTCAAGGGTACAGCAGCAGTGTCCCCCCCCACCTGGGATTGAACCCACGACCCTCCGGTCAAGAGTCCAGAGCCCTAACCACTACTCCACACTGCTGCCCACACATGGTAGAACGCACAAGACTTTTTAGAAGTTGTTTAAGAGGCATGATTAAAGCACAAAGCGGTCTGATGTTTTCACACACGAGAGCCTATCGTTTCTATGTCACAGATTACTGAGCGGAAATTGAAATTCTCACACCCAGTGGTTTGCATGCAGGCAGGAATATAAAGGATATCAGTGACAGATCTTGGTGTTCAAATAAATGTGTACACCCTTATAGAAATCCCAAGAGCAAATCTAAAAATGATGATAATGTTAATACCGAGTTTCATCACACTGGGGACAATAGATCACATCAGAGTCTATATTTAAGAACAGGAATTGTCCATGCAGCTCTAAGGGTGTAAACGTGTACTTATAAAAAATCCTCGATTCATTTAAAGAAGTTTCCTTTGAGTCTCTGTGTGCGCAGTGGTACCACGTTTAAAGTTTCCTATCTAAAAACTAAACAAACAAAAGTGTTTACTCTTTGTACGACATGCCATTGCACGAGTTGTAAAAGCAAAGTAAGTTTTCAGTGGATAAAGGCTGGGTAGCTCCGTTTTAACAGACAATACAAAACGTAAACTAGAAAACCGTCTTTAAATTTAGTTTTGGAAGCTCGATTCAATAAACCCCACAAAAAACACAGAGTTTCACTCAGAAACCCCCTCATCGATGTTTCTTCAGCTGTATATTTAAGTAAAAAGCAATGCCCCACAACAAGTGAGGAACGGGGGCAAACGAGCTGGCCACTCCGAACCCGCTGCGGCAGGCGCTTCTTCGGACTACTTCGCACGCTTATTCCGAGGCTCTGCGTTGGGAGGTGGGCCTCTTCACCTTCCAACTTTCACCCGCTTTTTATTGCATAAATTAAATTACTATTAGACCATTTAACATTTATTTTAAAACAAACGGCACATATTCCTAAAGTAAATCCCCACTTGTGTTTATATCTATGTATACTTTTATCAATGCAATGCTTTTAAACAAAGAGCTTTTTTTTGTTTTGTTTTGTTTAGCTAAATATTTCAACTTTGACCCTATTGGGGCAGTTTTTTTAGTTGAACAATTTTTTAAATGTACTCCTCGTTAAATAATTTTGTGTATTTTATTTGTTACGGAATAATGTTTTTTTTTTAAGTATTAGTGTTAATAACGTTATTTGAGTTTTAAAAAAAACAACACACCTTTAACCCGGATGCAGAACTGAAAGTCGGGTGAAAAAATGTCAAAATACAGTATATAAAAACATACAAAATAAATACCTTATAGAAGTTTAATTTGATACCATTATATTACGATAGCTTCTAACACATTACAATACTAAGGTTAAGGTTAGATTGTACTTTATTGCTGTATTATAATATTTTGACACATCTTGTTATGCAATTAAAATTATTCATAAAACAGAAGACATACTGTTTCGATATTTATAGTGTTTCCCGCTACAAAGTAAAAGTATACTGTTAGAAATGTGACGACTTTGTATTTGTGTGTGTTTTTTCCTCGGCTCATCAGCGACCCCTGTAGACTGGCCGGGCGCCTGCAGGCTTGCCTATAAACTGCCCAGAGCAGTTGACATAAAACACAGAGAGAGAGAGACGCTACAAGCAATCGATTAATTGATTAATCCTCTATTCATCGCCGTGGTCTCACACACCTTATCAAACATACGGCAGTTCGTTTCATTACCAGCATTTCAATAAGACCAAGCATGGTATATTTATTAAAGTTCAATAATAAAACATAATTTTCGTTTCCTTTTTTTTTATTATTATTTTATATATTATATAGACAGACTGAAACTCTTTCAAAGGACTAAATTATAGCCAATATTCGTAGATTCGGTAGCTTCGTTCAGCGAATTGGTTTGATTTCCCTGCTGTTCACGTTTTAGGATGCCAAATTATTACTTAAAAAACAAACAAACAACCGTTTCAATAAACAATAAACGTCACAAAGGCACCCATTGATTCACAGCGTTGTTTTTTTTGTTTGTTTTTTACTCTCTCTTGAGAGAGCTCCGGCACTTGAGAAATCTCCCAGTAGATAGAAGCCACGATCGGTGCTCGAAACACAAGAGCCATTCAGAAAAAATTAAAAGAATGAAAAGATAGCGTTGGTGTGAGGTTAGCTTATAGCCCTGCTCAGCTGTGGATGAAGTGAGGTGTGTTTGTTCACCACTGCGGCCAAAACAACTCAAATTGAACGTTAAGTTTCGCAAAAAAAAGTCTACCGGAAGCCATAATAGTAGTACAGTGAGTATTTCATGTTGGATTTCAAAATCTATGTGTTACTTCTTTTATGGCTTCCGGTAAGATTTATAATTTTATAGTTTCTTTGCTAACATGACGTTAAATAAAATATCTAAATTATATTCATATAGTTATTTATTTATTTATTTATTTATTTAAATTATGCGTCAATTCTAGCATTCCTGGTGATACCAAAACTTACAGCCAGGAGCTGTAAGTATTTTGCGAAAGATGTTGCATTTAAAAAAAAAAGGTTTATACGAAGGTCGCGTTGTCCCATCATTTGAAGGAAACGCGGAAGGTGACGCTAGCGGACTCGGATTAAAACCTTTCACATGCACGGATCTCTAAAACAGAGAGGGATTAATACAGGAAAATCCGAATAATGGCCACTTCACACGGTTGCCAGGGGCAACTCGGCAGCATCAATTAGATTCAACAGAATTTAAAAAAAAAAAAAAAAACCCAATTGGTCGTCAAGGCAACCTGTCACTGATGTATGTGTGTGTGTGTGTGTGTGTGTGTGTCTGAGGTGAGTAATTAATGCTGTCCTGTTGAAATTGTTGTGTTTTTCCACTGCTATTGGGTTGTAAGTGGTGTGGTTTGCAGAATGGAGATGTATTTCAGGTCCCAGCCTCGTTTGGCCCTTGTTGTTGTTGTTAATATTTATTTATTTCTTAGCAGACGCCCTTATCCAGGGTCATTTACAATTGTTTCAAAATATCACATCAAAAAATACCACATTACAAAACATCACATTACAGGTAAGAGCGGTTATGAAATACAATAAAGTCTGTGGTAAATAAGAGCAAATTAAAATGAGAGAGAATAAAAAAAAAATAACAATACACCAAGTAATTATGTTTGAGAGCGATTTCAGCTAAGAGCAGTTAAATTGATAGTAAAAACATTTGCTTATAAGAGTAAATTTCATTAAGAGCACCCAACAGTTGGGTGCCATACAGTCCAGTATTATTGGAGGATTGTGAGATTCACAGACCCAGGGTTTGTCTGCAGCGTGTGGGACTGCATCAGCAGCTTCATCAGAGCAGAGACAGACACAGACAGACATTGTAAAGCACAGATCTCTCTGTGCTTTACAATGCTTCCCTATGCTTTACCAGACCTCTCTGTGCTTTACAATGCTTCACTATGCTTTACCAGACCTCTCTGTGCTTTACAATGCTTCCCTATGCTTTACCAGACCTCTCTGTGCTTTACAATGCTTCCCTATGCTTTACCAGACCTCTCTGTGCTTTTACAATGCTTCCCTATGCTTTACCAGACCTCTCTGTGCTTTACAATGCTTCCCTATGCTTGACCAGGCCTCTCTGTGCTTTTACAATGCTTCCCTATGCTTTACCAGACCTCTCTGTGCTTTACAATGCTTTATGCTTTACCAGACCTCTGTGCTTTTACAATGCTTCCCTATGCTTTACCAGACCTCTCTGTGCTTTTACAATGCTTCCCTATGCTTTACCAGACCCTCTGTGCTTTACAATGCTTCCTATGCTTTACCACACCTCTCTGTGCTTTACAATGCTTCCTATGCTTTACCACACCTCTGTGCTTTACAGTGCTTCCTATGCTTTACCACACTCTCTGTGCTTTACAATGCTTCCCTATGCTTTACCACACCTCTGTGCTTTACAATGCTTCCAATGCTTTACCACACCTCTCTGTGCTTTTACAATGCTTCCCTATGCTTTTACCACCTCTCTCTTTACAATGCTTCCCTATGCTTTACCAGACCTCTCTGTGCTTTTACAATGCTTCCCTATGCTTTTACCACACCTCTCTGTGCTTTACAATGCTTCCTATGCTTTACCAGACCTCTCTGTGCTTTACAATGCTTCCCTATGCTTTACCAGACTCTCTGTGCTTTACAATGCTTCCTATGTTTTACCAGACCTCTCTGTGCTTTATAATGCTTCCCTATGCTTTACCAGACCTCTCTGTGCTTTACAATGCTTCCCTATGCTTTACCAGACCTCTCTGTGCTTTACAATGCTTCCCTATGCTTTACCAGACCTCTCTGTGCTTTACAATGCTTCCCTATGCTTTAATACCTCTCTGTGCTTTACCACGCTTTCACTGTGCTTCATTACACTTTGTAAACGTTTTGTTGACCCATGCCTGCTTTTATGAGAACAGCGAGGTTTCACTGTACAGCAGCCGCTGTGTTTAATACCACGCTCACATGTAAATTACGCTCTTAACCACACAGATTACGCCTCACAATATTCTGCTCTGCGCTTCAGTTTCTGTAAGAAGCACAGCCCACTGCAAAACTACAAAATAATAATATTAAAAAAAAAAAAAAAAACATTGCACCGCTAAATAAACACCCACATCGGCACGACCCGGACCACGGCAGCGCCGAGAGACTCATGAATCAGTCTGAAACTCTACAGCAGCACTCCCACCTTCGGGGCATCTTCGTTACACTTTATTTAGCGGTTTGTTTGTTTATTTGGCCGTGTACAGCACCCCCACACGCATACAGATACCAGCTAGAAATAATAACTGGATTATTCAAGCGAGCCTGGTGTTTATGTGCAAGGAAGTGTTTTGTAAATATGAAAATATCTTCAGATAGATAGATAGATAGATAGATAGATAGATAGATGGATAGAGTGCAAGAGAGATATCTTTATATGTTCAGCACATTCATCGAGTACCCTTCTGCACATCACATCCTCCGACACTTGTTCCCAGTAGCCATGGTTACTAGAAGCTTGGTTTAAAGGGGATGGGGTGAAAGGCGCATTCTTGAAATAGACTCCCCATTCACACACACGCTCACATGCACCCACACACAGGCTCAGGCACACACCACACACACACACACACACCCACACACAGTGCACGGCGTTGAAAAAGCCCCTTCACCCCCACCCCCATCCCCGCCTTTACTATTGCCTGGAAACTTGACGTCACGGACTGAGCGATTGTGAAGTCTCAATCTGCTTGTTCTATACATGCATGCGCCGGGGGGCTCGGGGGGAAATAAGCAAGACGTGGAAATTAGCGAAGTAGGAAGCAATTCAGAATCAAACGCAACACACACACACACAGAGACACACAGTACTGTAATATTACTGTGCAACATGGACTACTGTTTAATACCGGACTTCAACATGAAGCCAAGCTTGCCTTTTCAAACGCCGGAGTACAGTCTCAAATTCCTATTACCGGGGCAGCCGTTATTATTATGATTATTATTATTATTAGTATTATAGTCAGCGACTGCCTGTATTTATATCATTGATGTCGTTAGTCTGTACCGTGCAGTTTTCGATGGCTCGACTTGGTATTTTTTGATTTGTTTTCATAGTCTGCTACAGTATGTGTTTGACAAACGGCAGCTGAAGAAGTACCTAAAATCACAGATGGACGGGAATTATGTTCAAAGCGGTAAGTCCCAATAAGATTCTTAGATTACAGCAGGATTTTGTGTTGCAAGGTACTGGTGATATCTGCGTTACAATCAACGACACCTCAGATCCGACGCAGATACTGTTTGCTGTTTAAGTTTATTATTTTTTTTTTAGTCATTCCTTTAAAAAAAAAAAGTGGGTTTTTGGTTTCCTATAAGTATTTTTACGCAGTCGTGCGTGACGATTTGCCACAGGTTTAACGTTTTTTTGGGGTTGTTTTTCACCCACCACACTCAAGTACACCGCTTCAGGTTAACTATTGAAATCGAAACCCTGAAAAAACTTTTTTTTTCTCCTCACGGTGAGAAACTGGCGGGACCTTAAAGTATTTAGGCTTTGAGATCCATCACCTATACCCGGATAGCGCTAGCAATGTTTATCACCGGCTCCGCAATTTACACTGTAAATTTATACACTTTGGGGCACAGCTGGGGTCATTCTAATTACAGTTCGCTATTGTATCAGTGAAAGATTAGGATTACACATTAAGTAAAGTTGTAACTCTATAATAAGACTGTAATATAAGTGAGGAGGCTGTGTGGTACGGCGGTTTAAAGAAAAAGGGCTTGTAACCAGGAGGTCTCCGGTTCAAATCCACGCTCACTCACTGACTCACTGTGTGACCCTGAGCAAGTCACTTCACCTCCTTGTGATCCGTCTCTCGGGTGAGACGTTGTTTTAAGAGACTCTGCAGCTGATGCGTAGTTCACACACCCTAGTCTTAGATAATAATAATAACACAAGTTATTTTTACTTAGTAAATACGCAGTAATTAGACATATAATGTAAAGTATATGATAACAACATTATCTGCCAGATCCCGGCAAATCACTTAAATATGTTTGGTGTTTTTTCAAACCTCCTCATTAAAATACAGCCAAACCTTTATAATATATTATTTCATTTAAAATAGCGCGAGTGATATTGTCAGGAGTCTGTACCCATTGGCTCCTGTAATTTACAGCTGTGGCCAAAAGTGTTGCATTCCCCCTGAATGAACTCATTTTGCTTCATGAAGTCGAATGAAACCTGCCAAATAATGTTAACATATTGAATTACACGCCGCTTTGTAGTTTTCTAAAAATAGAAAACGACAGAACATATCCAAATACATTTAAAACTGGCTGGCTTTGCGGTTATGTAGTGTGTGGATATGTGTACCTTTTCGTTTACAGATTATTATTATTATTATTATTATTATTATTATTATTATTATTATTATTATTTTGTAATACACCACTGTGCACTAGATGGCGCTGTTACTGATATAAAGACACTGGCTTATCTAGCCTGTGTTACATACTGTATATGTCAATGACAGGCAAATAGAACTGAAGGATGTTCTATTCTGACATCACCATGACATCATCCACAGAATTTATTTTACTTTCCACACAGCTGAAGAAGGGCTTTTGCCCGAAAACAATCCTGAAATATAAACTTTTTTTTTTTTTAAGACCTAGGTAAACATTGTAAAGCACAGAGAGGTCTGGTAAAGCATAGGGAAGCATTGTAAAGCACAGAGAGGTCTGGTAAAGCATAGGGAAGCATTGTAAAGCACAGAGAGGTCTGGTAAAGCATAGGGAAGCATTGTAAAGCACAGAGAGGCATGTTAAAAGCATAGGGAAGCATTGTAAAAGCACAGAGAGGTCTGGTAAAAGCATAGGGAAGCATTGTAAAAGCACAGAGAGGTCTGGTAAAGCACAGGGAAGCATTGTAAAGCACAGAGAGGTGTGGTAAAGCATAGGGAAGCATTGTAAAAGCACAGAGTCTGGTCTGGTAAAGCACAGGAAGCATAGGTAAAGCATTGTAAAGCACAGAGAGGTCTGGTAAAGCACAGGACAGCATTGTAAAGCACAGAGAGGTCTGGCAAAGCATAGGGAAGCATTGTAAAGCACAGAGAGGTCTGGTAAAGCATAGGGAAGCATTGTAAAGCACAGAGAGGTCTGGTAAAGCACAGGGAAGCATTGTAAAGCACAGAGAGGTCTGGTAAAGCACAGGGAAGCATTGTAAAGCACAGAGGTATGATAAACTATATGTAAAAAAAAATGGCAAACTAACCCTTATAAAAGTTTGATAGTAAATTCAAAATAAAGCACAGGTAAGCATTGCAAAGTCCAGAGAAGCACAGTTAAACCCGGTTGCGATGGTCACTTTCTTGGTCACTATCACCTGTCCTCCAGCCACGGACCTCAGTGTTCAATAAGAATATTCAAGGTTGAAGATCCCGCTCTCGTCCCGCCTGTCCTCTAGCCATGGACCCCTCGGTCACGCTGTGGCAGTTCCTGCTGCACCTGCTGGAGGACCCCGACCGGCAGCACCTGATCACGTGGACCTCCTCCGACGGGGAGTTCAAGCTGCTGGAGGCCGAGGAGGTGGCCCGACTGTGGGGACTGCGCAAGAACAAGACGAACATGAACTACGACAAGCTGAGCCGGGCACTGCGCTACTACTACGACAAGGTAACGTGGGCGAGACTTCTCAACTGACTCAAGCATAGCTCTTATACTGCTACGACCAGAGGTTTAGCATCCCCCTATAGAATGAAAGCTGCTGAATAATGTTCCCTTGTTAACATATTGAATTCCAACCCCTCTATATAGAATGAACTCACTCAGCTTCATAGAGTCCAATGAAAGCTGCTGAATAATGTTCCCTTGTTAACATATTGAATTCCACCCCCCTCTATATAGAATGAACTCACTCAGCTTCATAGAGTCCAATGAAAGCTGCTGAATAATGTTCCCTTGTTAACATATTGAATCACACCCCCTCTATATAGAATGAACTCACTCAGCTTCATAGAGTCTAATGAAAGCTGCTGAATAATGTTCCCTTGTTAACATATTGAATCACACACCCTCTATATAGAATGAACTCACTCAGCTTCATAGAGTCCAATGAAAGCTGCTGAATAATGTTCCCTTGTTAACATATTGAATCCCACACCCTCTATATAGAATGAACTCCCTCAGCTTCATAGAATCCAATGAAAGCTGCTGAATAATGTTCCCTTGTTAACATATCGAATCACACACCCTCTATATAGAATGAACTCACTCACTTCATAGAGTCCAATGAAAGCTGCTGAATAATGTTCCTTGTTAACATATTGAATTCCACACCTCTATATAGAATGAACTCCCTCAGCTTCATAGAGTCCAATGAAAGCTGCTGAATAATGTTCCCTTGTTAACATATTGAATTACACACCCTCTATATAGAATGAACTCCCTCAGCTTCATAGAGTCCAATGAAAGCTGCTGAATAATGTTCCCTTGTTAACACATTGAATTCCACCCCCTCTATATAGAATGAACTCACTCAGCTTCATAGAGTCCAATGAAAGCTGCTGAATAATGTTCCCTTGTTAACATATCGAATCACACACCCTCTATATAGAATGAACTCCCTCAGCTTCATAGAGTCCAATGAAAGCTGCTGAATAATGTTCCCTTGTTAACATATTGAATTGCACACCCTCTATATAGAATGAACTCCCTCAGCTTCATAGAGTCCAATGAAAGCTGCTGAATAATGTTCCCTTGTTAACATATTGAATCACACAGTGCGTTGGAGTTTTTCCGATACCTAACAAAAATGGAAAAATGTGACATTTTGAATACATGAAATACTACTGCACTACAATTATGGCTCCCGGTAGACTTTTGCGATATCGTTTTTGTCATTTCTCTTTGATTATGTTCATATCGTTTTTTTTTTCCTCCTAAAATTGTTCCTTTTTTTGTTCCCTAGAAAATCCTTAAGAAGGTAAGCGGGCAGAAATTCGTCTACAAGTTCGTGACCTATCCGGACCCCGTTGCCTTGGAGACCATGAAAGAGGAGGCGAATCAGCGAGAGAACCCGCTGGACGTCCTGAAGCTGCCTGGCAGCGTGGGGGCGGCAGTGGGGGAGGGTTTGGAGGGGGGGGACGGTCCACTGTGCCCATCCAAGATCCTTCACCTTCAGAGAGGCCCTGGTGGCACCAACGCCACGCCAAAGAGCAGCCGCAACGACTACATGAGATCAGGGCTCTACTCCACCTTCACCATCCAGTCCCTGCAGCCAGCCAGCAAGCCAGCCAGGACGATCAAAACTGAGAGCCCTCAGCCCAGCGAACACACTCCCCCTATCCCCAAAGAAGGCATCCAGCATCTACCAGAGGTGGGGGTTAGAACTCATTCCTTTTTTCGGTTGTTCTTTATAAAGTGGAACTTTTTTCTTGGGTTTCATGACTATTTTAAAAAAATATGTCATTCCAAATAAATAATTGCATATTGACATGTGTGATTTTATAGCTACAGCTCTGGCCAAAAGTTTTGCATCTCCCTATAGAATGAACTCATTTTGCTTCATGAAGTCGAATGAAACCTGCTGAATAATGTGACGTTAACGTATTGAATTACACACCGCTGTGTGGTTTTCCTGTATACTTAATGGAAAATTGACAAATTTCACATTTCGAAATCTAACATGAAATACTACTGTACTGCTATTACACTTTGCTGTGCTTTTACTATGAGACACTTTCATAAGGGTTAGTTAACCCTGTTTTGTAATATGCTTTACCATACCTCTGTGCTTTACAATGCTTCCCTATGCTTTACCAGACCTCTCTGTGCTTTACAATGCTTCCCTGTGCTTTACCAGACCTCTCTGTGCTTTACAATGCTTCCCTATGCTTTACCACACCTCTCTGTGCTTTACAATGCTTCCCTATGCTTTACCAGACCTCTCTGTGCTTTACAATGCTTCCCTATGCTTTACCAGACCTCTCTGTGCTTTACAATGCTTCCCTATGCTTTACCAGACCTCTCTGTGCTTTACAATGCTTCCCTATGCTTTACCAGACCTCTCTGTGCTTTTTACAATGCTTCCCTATGCTTTTACCACACCTCTCTGTGCTTTACAATGCTTCCTATGCTTTACCATACCTCTGTGCTTTACAATGCGTCCCTGTGCTTTACCAGACCTCTCTGTGCTTTACAATGCTTCCCTGTGCTTTACCAGACCTCTCTGTGCTTTACAATGCTTCCCTATGCTTTACCAGACCTCTCTGTGCTTTACAATGCTTCCCTATGCTTTACCATACCTCTGTGCTTTACAGTGCTTCCCTATGCTTTACCATACCTCTCTATGCTTTACAATGCTTCCCTATGCTTTACCAGACCTCTCTGTGCTTTACAATGCTTCCCTATGCTTTACCACACCTCTCTGTGCTTTACAATGCTTCCCTATGCTTTACCAGACCTCTCTGCGTTTTACAATGCTTCCCTATGCTTTACCAGACCTCTCTGTGCTTTACAATGCTTCCCTATGCTTTCCCAGACCTCTCTGTGCTTTACAATGCTTCCCTATGCTTTACCAGACCTCTCTGTGCTTTACAATGCTTCCCTATGCTTTACCAGACCTCTCTGTGCTTTACAGTGCTTCCCTATGCTTTAACATGCTTCCTGTATGGTTTATTACACTTTGCTATGCAAAACGTTTTATAATGTTGGTAAAAATTGCTATCAGAATAAAGGGCTCCATCTTACCCCCCCCTTCCCAGGTGTGGATCCACCCGCTGGGGTCCCCCGGTGGTCTGGAGTCAAGACCCCTGGATGAACCCCTGACCCTGCAGGTGATCGTGACTCACCCCTCCCCCTCGTCCACCCCCTCGCTCAGCCCCCAAGCCCAGCTGAAGATCACCCCGGTCAGTCGAAACCTCAAGACCGCCCAGATCTTTGCTTTGTCAGGGTCTGTCACACACAAAGAGAAAAATAAAGTGTGCCCAAACCTAACCTGAACTAAACTTTAAACAGAGATTAGTGAAGAGTGTTGTAAGCCACATGCCCATAGAAATTTTTTTTTTTTACTAAAGTAAATTTGTAGTGCTTTTTCCCCTTGGTTATAATCTCCATCTACCATACACGACCCCTAATCCCTGATCTGACCCCTTGACACATCACCTGGAATGAGATTGTGAAAGCTGTGGGTTTTTTGCCTCCAGGAATCTCATCCACAGAAGGATCCCTGTGTCTCTGATCCCTCCTCCAAGCTGCAGCCTCCGGGGGAGTGTGTGGACATCTCACAGCGACAGCAGATCGCCGTGGTGATCCAGCCCTCTCTCCCAGACACCGGAGAGGGGAGCCAGCCATCAGGAGACTGCATCCTGGAGATCGTGCCTGTGGAGCAGTCCGAGGTGAGGGAGGAGGAGGAAGATAGATGTGTTGCTTTCTAACTTTATATCCATAACTAATAAACACTCTACAGGGCTGGGTTACGACATGCTGAAAGAAATTTAATAAGTCAAGTTCTTCAATAAGAACACTAAAAGAAACTTCATAAATTCAACGGCAAACGTTTCCACTGGAAGTCTTTCTCAGCGTCTTCAATAGAAACACTGAAAGAAACTTCATAAATTCAATGGCAAACGTTTCCACTGGAAGTCTTTCTCAGCTTCTTCAATAGAAACACTGAAAGAAACTTCATAAATTCAATGGCAAACGTTTCCACTGGAAGTCTTTCTCAGTGTCTTCAAAGAACGTTTGAAAGAAGTTTCATAAATTTGGCAAATGTTTCTACTGGAAGTCTTTCTCAGCATCTTCAAAGACGTTTGTTAAGTTTCTTTTAGTTTTTCTATCGAAGACGCTGAGAAAGGACGCTGAGAAAGACTTTCTTAGTGAAAACTTTTGTCATTGAATTTATGGAGTTTCTTGTCGTGTTTCTATTGAAGACGCTGAGAAAGACTTCTAGTGGAAACGTTTGCCGTTGAATTTATGAAGTTTCTTTCAGTGTTTCTATCGAAGACGCTGAGAAAGACTAGTCAACTATTTGACTAATTTTTCCTCAACTGTGCAAGTCTGTCAGATTAGTAATCCTTCTACCCCGGCACTGTACAGGCAGTATATGTACCTGTGTTTAGTAAGCTGAGTTGCTCTAAAATTGCTTTTATATTTGATTCAGATCCCATCTGAAACAGCAGCTAAGGATGCAGGACTGCACACACCGACAGGGGAGGTGCCTGAAAACACACCCGACAAGGGTGAGCCGAGAGTGGGGCAAACCGAGGAGGAGGAGAAGGGAGAACCAGGAGGTAAGAATTAAATACCGTCAGAATGAATAGTTAGGAGGACACCAGGTTAGCTGGCACTTAACTAGTCCAGTCACTCAATGACGGAAGTGTAGGGGTGTGCCAGCGTACAGGTGCAAACGGATATTCGTAACAAGTATGGTCATTTTGCTATTAATCGTTATTTGGAGAATTATTATTATTGTTTTTTAAATGCATTGAGTGAGCTCCTGGCTCCAATAGGGCAGTGACGACTGTCAATCTCAGAGAGGGAGGGACCACCGTGACACAGTCTCAGCGTTATTTTTTTTCTGCTTTAAAAGCGTGACCTATCTTGAAATACCTATTTTTAGACCGTCAAATTCCGTGAAATAAAAAATATATATAACCGTGAAAAAAAAACACACACAGCCCTAGTAATGGTTTCTTTCTACACAGCCCTACCGAAAACGTTCCTTTTTCTGTCTCCAGGAGTCCCCAGCAAGTCACCGGCCGCTGCTGCCCCAGCCACCAGCCCTGAAGTCCAGCCTCCCAAAGCCAAGAAGCCGAAAGGTCTGGAGCTGCCCTCCTCGCCCACGCTGCTGCCCTGCGGACTCACTCAGGACAAGGTCAACGCAGCGGTCAGCAGCCTCCTGGCAGCGGGCAGTGCGGCCAACACGCTCACCCCCACGGTCATCACCTCTCATGCACTGGTAGGTACCTGGGAGATGGGGTAGGCAGGGCAGCCAATAGTGGAGGAGAAATCTTGCAGTGATGTATCTGCTTGGGACAGGACGACTTCTTAAATCTCGTTTCCAGCCAGTATACAGAACACCCAGCCATTTAGAGGCTGTTAATTCGTGCTGTTAAAAATTGCGGAACCCCAAACTCTTCTCAGCATCGTTGCTCGGTTACGTATTCAAAGTATATTGTTTCCTCGTTTTCATGCGTCGCTTGAAACCCCACTGCTCCTGATACTGCTTTTCCGTGTTCGTTCAGCACCAATTAACCTCGGGGTATTAGGACCCTACCTGCACTAAAGCCCTTATGTTGAACCGAATCACTGGACTAATTCTCGTCGCCTTCAATTGGGTCTTTCTTGTTTCTCTGTTTCAGACCCCAGTGTTGCTGACCCCCAGCCCCCTCCCCTCGGCTATCCACTTCTGGAGCACGCTCAGTCCCATCGCGCCACGCAGCCCAGCCAAGCTCTCATTCCAGGTAGGTCTCCCTCTGCTGGAGGGAGGAGTGAACTGCAGGTCAAGGATTCAGGTTTTACATGCTGTGAGCATAATAATAATAATAATAATAATAATAATAATAATAATAATAATAATAATAATACTCCCATTGCAGAGCAGTTTGAGCCAGTTTTGCTTTCATTATCTGTTTGCAATAAAAAATAAGATTTTGAGTAATTCCAATTAGAACGATTGCTCAGAATTGCAAACACCATAAAAAGATGAAAGAAAATTGCTATTTCTTTAAGTTGCATGTTGGCGTGTGCCAATTTATCAGAACACCTCAAGATTTGTCATTTATTGAGCTTGGCACACTCAAAAAACAAAATGTGTTCATTTACTACAGAAATGTGTTTTTCATTTTTTGCAAACTCATCTTAAAACTAATTAAAAATGAAAACCACAGCTATGTCTGAAAGTCTCTTTACCAGTAATATTTAGCAGTCTGGCATCAATAACAGCTTGGCATCTTTTTTTGGCATTGTGTCTGTGTCTCAAAATCTCTGGTGTAATTTAATTCCACAGACTTTGTACAGTGGGTGCTGTTGTCAAGCAATACATTTGCACACTGCTGTAATTAAACAGGAAGTTTTGTGTCTTCCTAGTTCCCCACCAATGGAAGCAACCAGATCCAAGCCCCTCCCCTCAGCGTGGACGGTCTCTCCACGCCTGTGGTCCTCTCCCCGGGTCTTCAAAAACCGTGACTCACCCCGTGGAGGTGGGGCTGGCAGACTGAACCTTTCAACGCTCCTCAGATCCTGTCTTGGGGTCGGGAACGTTGAAGATTGTGGCAAGAGGTTTTCGTGGATTTCTGAAGGAACTCGCGAGGAAACCAGCGGGACGCCACCGTGGCAAACATCCGTGGCTCTTAAGCTGTTTTATTTTCTCTGTGGTGTTTGTGTCTACCAAAGCGACCACCTAGGGATATGATGACCAATGAAAGGCAGAGTACTTTTGACTTTTGAATGTACCTTTTTGAAGATTTTTTTCTGTTTTTTTCAAAGGCCACAGTTTAAAAGCGTGGCTGCCTGGTCTTTTTAAATGGCCTACCGGTTTTTATTTATCTATTTATTTTTCAGAAAGGAGGGACCTTTACTTTTTCTGGGTGGGGGGGAGGATATGGTTTGGCGATCCGGAGGAATTTCTCTTTGGAAAGGATTTTAGTTACGGTAATCTGCTGGTTACATTTTGACGTCAAACCCGTGTTTTTTTGACGGACGTTTCTTAAATTTCTTAACTGTTTTTTTTTTAAAAAAAAGGAGAAAAAGTACGTTTCAAATTTCTGCTTCCCAATTCTGGGATTTTTTCAATTTTTTCCAGTTTACAGCAAGGTGTGGAAATTCAGAAAAAAAAATATCTTGGAATTCTTGAACCAAGGAATCCAGCGAGAGAATATGTTTACACGTGGGGGAAAAAACAAACAAACAAACAACAGTTTTTAAATTCTTCTGTTGCCAACAGAGTTTGTTTCATTTGAATTTTGACTAGACTGACAAAACAGAGTTCCTAAATATCTTTGGTATAATACAGCATCTAGCAAAATGTTCTAATTGTACTGTAAATGTTGCTAAAGACCAGGATAATGCAGTTTCACCGTGGAAGGTCTAATGGGAACATTTCTTTTTTTAAAGAGGGATATTTGAATCACTGTTTTGGGTTGATTTATTAAGACAAGTATTTGAGTTCAAAAACTGCATGTCTAGCAGTATGGGGGGGGAGATGACGGGAGATTTTGGAAAACCTATATCTAGCAAATCTGTATTGAAATTAATGACAAGATCCCGTCTGCGATTTGGAAACTCTCTTCCAGAATCCAGCAGGACTTGATAAAGTCTTGTCTTGATTAGAATCAATATCATGCGGTTTGTCTTTTTAAATTTATGATCAAGTAGGTTGCGTTGTCATTATACACTATTGCATGCCTACAGTTATGGATTTGAATCAGCAGAAGCATTTTGCTTTAGCTGGATTGAACACAAACCTGTATCCCAATCCATTCGCGTTCCCGCACTGCACTTATTTTTTTTTCCTCTTGCCAAAGTGATGTAAGAGGGTCGTTTATTGTTACCTGGAAATTGAGAGTTTTTATATTAGTACTGACAGCCCCCTGAGGGTGTTTAAGTGTTTTTTTAATATTGTTGCAATTTCCAGTACACCTGTCCTGGTTTGCACACGTTACAGGTGAACGCACTCAAAGAAAAAGGATTTTACTGTCATTGAAATAAAACGTGTCTTTTGGCTTTGATAGCATTTCCACCGCTCTCTCAGTCGTTGTGTGGTGTGTGTGGAGTATAGGCTTCTACTGAAAGAGAAAAGGAGGCTCTTATACTCTCTGAACAGCCTCCCTCTGCTCTGTGCTGGTGGAGAAAGAGAAAGAGAGGCTCTTATACTCTCTGAACAGCCTCCCTCTGCTCTGTGCTGGTGGAGAAAGAGAAAGGGAGGCTCTTATACTCTCTGAACAGCCTCCCTCTGCTCTGTGCTGGTGGAGAAAGAGAAAGAGAGGCTCTTATACTCTCTGAACAGCCTCCCTCTGCTCTGTGCTGGTGGAGAAAGAGAAAGGGAGGCTCTTATAGGAGGGAGGGCTGTTCTCTGAACAGCCTCCCTCTGCTCTGTGCTGGTGGAGAAAGAGAAAGGGAGGCTCTTATACTCTCTGAACAGCCTCCCTCTGCTCTGTGCTGGTGGTGGAGTAGAGAAAGAGAGGCTCTTATACTCTCTGAACAGCCTCCCTCTGCTCTGTGCTGGTGGAGCAGAGAAAGAGAAAGAGAGGCTCTTTTGCTCTCTGAACAGCCTCCCTCCGAGACTTTTAACAAGCAAAAAAATGCACTTTAAAAAATAACAACCTACACTATTCAGTGATTCAGAGAGGATTGGAAATTGCAATGGAAAGATGTTAAAGTTTATATATTACCGAAATGCTGCCTCAAAACTTGTGTATATTTTGTATTCTGATGGAGTTGCTAGTGTTTTCAAATCCTTTGAATGGCCAGCCCCTCTAGTTTTACAACAAGTTGTTCACCTTAAAATTGTTTTATTTAAGCACTTCATGTGAAAAGCTAACCATTTTTTTTTTACAAAGATTTAACAAAAATCTGTGATTTACGAACATTTCCTCCCTACTTAAAAAAAAAAAAAAAAGTTTATTAGCGCTTTATCACGTTAGTAATAATAATATTAATTTAAAAAAAATCTATTCTTGAAATGAAAAACAGCTTTATTCCAAGATTTGTATAGCAGATATATTTACAAAAAAGTGTTATAAACTGTGAGGTATTTTCTGTATAGTGTATTTAAATATCTGTATTCTTGTAAACCCCCGGTTCACAGTCTGTTGATGAGGTTTACCAAAAGCATTCTGCGCTAAACCAGAATTTTACCCTTTTGTGTCTCCAGGGAGATTTCGAGAAAACGAATTCTGGTTTATTCGACAGTTACAGAGCAGCTTTGAATGACTTTTTATGCAATTATTCTTAGTCTGTGCTAAGTTAAATAGTTCAATGGCTGCTGTTTGAGTTCAGTTGGCTGTCATAGACTTTATATTAGTAAAGCGCCATCTAGTGCACAGTTAGGGTATTGCCAGCAAAACAAAACGATGTCGGATCACTAGATGGCGAGGGTTCTTCTATAAAGACTCTATATATGGGTCCCTGGTAAAAGTATGGCTGCGTGGTGTGCAGGGTGAGTCATACAGTCAGGGGAGTTAGGGAGACAAAACCGGAAGACCTTGTTTGTCCTCGTCGCGCTCCAGTGGACCCTGCCTGCCTGATTCTTTAAGCCGTTTGTACGGGCCTTGCTGGAGAGTCTCACAAAGCCTCTCCCGTTTGTTAGTTTAAAAGGGCGTGCTGGAGTTTGCACTGTATTGATAAACCGGACAGATTTCTTTTGTCCTGCAATCTCCAGAGAGGGAGACAAGTATTGCAAACTTGCTTTGTCCTCTTATCTTACCTCTTAAGTCCTTATCAGTGTGTATATGGGCTGGTTGTGTGCAGAACTGGGTGCCTTTCACACTGAAACACTTTTACTGTTGCTCTGCTGTGTGATTGATTTAACCTTGTACGCACAAAACAATACCATCGATAAGCATAGATGAAGGAAAGATCAGTCAAAGTGTGGTACAGCATAGGGAAGCATTGTAAAGCACAAAGAGGTGTGGTACAGCATAGGGGAGCATTGTAAAGCACAGAGAGGTCTGGTAAAGCATAGGGAAGCATTGTAAAGCACAGAGAGGTCTGGTAAAGCATAGGGAAGCACTGTAAAGCACAGAGAGGTCTGGTAAAGCATAGGGAAGCATTGTAAAAAGCACAGAGAGGTGTGGTAAAAGCATAGGGAAGCATTATGCAAAAGCACAGAGAGGTCTGGTAAAGCATATGGGAAGGGAAGCATTGTAAAAGCACAGAGAGGTCTGGTAAAAAAACATAGGGAAGCATTGTAAAAGCACAGAGAGGTCTGGTAAAGCATGGGAAAGCATTGCATAAAAGCACAGAGAGGTCTGGTAAAAGCATAGGGGAAGCATTGTAAAAGCACAGAGAGGTGTGGTAAAGCATAGGGAAGCATTGTAAAGCCACAGAGGTGTGGTAAAACATAGGAAGGAAGCATTGTAAAGCACACCAGAGGTCTGGTAAAAGCATAGGGGAAGCATCACAAAAGCACAGAGGTGTGGTAAAGCATAGGAAGCATTGTAAAGCACAGAGAGGTGTGGTAAAGCATAGGGAAGCATTGTAAAGCACAGAGAGGTCTGGTAAAGCATAGGGAAGCATTGTAAAGCACAGAGGTCTGGTAAAGCATATTAAAAAAACATGGTAAACTAACCCTTATACTGTTTCCCCATAGTAAAGCGCAGGAAAGTGTAATAAAGCACAGTGAAAGCGCAGTAAAACACAGTCTGTCTTGCGCTGTTGTACCAGAAACAGTTTATATATTATATACAGTTGGAAATCAAACTCATTCATTTCCATTAGCAGCAGATCTGAGATCAAATCCATTGCAATCCATTTCAACCCCATGGCATAGTGTTAAACTTCAAGAGGCAATGGCAGTACTTAGGGCAGCTGCAATGGGATGCGACTGCCATTGGTAGAATGGGACCACAGTGTGCTAACTATACCCTTCCCAAATGATCTTCAATAGCAATGCAGACAGACAGACAGACAGACAGACAGGGACTCTGCAATGGCAATGCAATAATGGTTCTGTGTTATACTGAGGGGCAACGGTAGCACAAGTATAGGGCAGCTGCAATGGGGTGAGGCTGGTAGAACGGGACCACAGTGTGCTAACTGTACCCTCCCCAAATGATCTGCAATGGCAGTGCAGACAGACAGACAGTGGCAGTTAGCAGGCTTGTATTTTCCTGTATATTTCCTGTTGTAGGGAAATCATTGAGATTCGGGTTTGCTTTTTCTGTAGTTGGTAAAAATGCTTTTTTTTTAATACACTGTATGTGCAGATGCCTGCTGTAAAGTGAGAGAAATACAGACCTCTCTTAAAACAGACCAAATAAAAGGGCCGGCCGTCCTTGCGGTACTTCATTATTAAGTTGTACTGCCATCTTGTGGCGTTGACATAGAAGTGCAAGTAAAATAAAGCAAGTTATAATTTTTGACAAACTGCACCCTCTAGTGGTAATTTCTAGTTTGTGCAGTTGAATAATAGACTTTCTAGAAAGCCACCACACATCTTCCATCGGGGTAGCCATCTGCCTATCTTGAGTGAGCCCACTTAAATGAGCACTAAAACTCATGTGTTGATTCTTGAATGTCGCACTTAGAAATGCAGTAAGTGGAAGTCAAGTCCATTAAAAACACATCGCTTCAGGTTTTAAGTTAATTAAACGTTATGGGAACAAGCTAGCAACTGGTTGCCTAGCAACTGCCTCTTGTTTTGTTGTTGTATTAATTAGGATTCGTCCTTACGGATAAACGCTGCCAAAAACAAACTAACAATAACAACAAATACTGGTGAATGTCGTGTTTAATATATTTGACATTAAAGCGCATGTTTGACATATAAATCAGAATTCGTTCCTTTTTACGTTATTGAATTGTATTGATTTTCCACCGATAAACCACCCTTCTGTTAATTTTTCACCCCGTTTTGGGGGAATTTTTTTAGGGCAATTGCGATGGTGGGGAGGGTTGATTTCCTGGTATTAGAAAATATTTTAAAATACTGTGTCTACAACATAAATATTCTGTATTTTTAAATGCAACTGCAGGACCCGAAGATTATGGGAATAAAAATCATATTTTGCCTTTTTAAGTAAGGCGTTTGAAAATTAAATACTTTTTCAAAATATAGTTTCACCACCACCAACATAGCCAGAGCTAATAATAGATTTTAAAACTTGGTTAGGGCTCCTTTAAAGGGGGGACCATTAATAATATTGCTTATTAATGAGTCATTTAGCAGACGCTTTTATCTAAAGCGACTGCTAGGGTGAGCTCTAT